>CANYCX011684904.1:0-13085 GCA_948193385.1 Breynia disticha f. nivosa | reverse complement strand
ATTAGGGATGTGTTTTAGACAAGGTAGTCCTTATTAGAATGAAATTTGGCAAAGTGAAGTAAAAGAAAAAAAAGATGATAAATGGTTGACTTAAAGTTGATAATACTTGTTTTGATTCTTGAATGAATGTGTGAATGCTGAGTTAATTCCTTGTATGTTATCAATGACATACAGGAGGATCTTGACGGTTTTGGTGTGGGTTTTGAGCTATGTTTGTTTGTTGATATTGCTTTGTTTAGAGGTAAGTGTTCTTACACTTACAAATTGATTCATAAATCATGTTTTTAGCATTATAACAAATGGGCCTATAATGTTGTGCTGGGATTTCTAGATCTTAGATGAACCATAATGAATGTAATTGTTTGATCTATGTTTGGTTCATGATTGATATGATTGTTGATTTATGAATGAAATAATGTGATGTTTATGTCTAGTTGACATATGGTTGATGTTCTTTATGATGGATTGATTATAAATCATATTGAATATGAGAATATGGACAATGAAGTGTATGGATTGGTTCTTGATATGGTCTTAATTGTGATATGGTCTTGACCTATGTTTGGACCATATTCGTATGGTTCATTATCGATTGATTACGTATAAGCTTAATTGCTTATGTATTATGTATGTTATGTTCTTGGAACATTATGATGATTTGATTATGAGATTGTTGGCATGTTTATTGAACTTGCCTGATCGTTCTATGAACTCTATTTGATTGAGTTTGGTATGCTCTGATTGATATATTGACATTTGGTTGATATATGAGTGGTTTACATACTCTGAATGCTTTGATTGATTTCATATATGATATTAGGATATGAGAAAGCATATGATTGCTTATTGAGCATGTTGAGCATACATGAGTTGTGATGTGAGATATGAATGCATTGATCATTCATTGTGTTGCATTATTGTGTGACACGAATATAAGATACAAGTTGGGCCTGATGATTTTGGGCGAGAGCTCGATACCGGTTTGGGATCGATGATTCTGAGAGAGATTTCGATGTCGTACGAGGTACGATGCCGGTTTGGGACCGAAAGAAAAATAAAATAAAAGGAAAAAGAAACGAAAAAGAATGAGAAAAGAAGACCCCGGGCCAGCATTCATATGTGATTGCATATTTGCATAATATTCATATGCACATTGCAACTGGCATTCATTAATAGCGTGTATGATTCGTGTTTTTGATATATGAATGCTTATATGGGTTAGTTATTTATCAGTGTATGTTATTTATGTATGTTTTATAATATGAGATATGTTGTTCTTCTGAATACCTATTGCACTGATATTTGATTATTGATGATGGCTGAAAATGAGTATATGAAAATGTTGGTTATGAGTATGGTTGTTTATTTGGGATTGAAGTTTGATTACTTGAGTATTGTGTTAATATGAGATTTGTGTGAATATAGATGGTTAAGAGGTATGATTGAGATTATTATTTGATTAGGATAGAGGAGAATCATATCTCGTGTTGGGATATTGATTGTCCCTGCATTCATTTAAAGTATACGAATCAATTATTGTGTAAGAAGTTTACTGAGTATTGAGAAATACTCACCCTTTGTTAAATTGTCTAAATGATGTGCAGGACGTAGATAGCTGTTTTTGGACAAGAGCTGCTGTGATCTTCTGTTAGAGTTTGCTGTTGTCAGAGGTTTCCATCCATCTGTTTTGAGTGCTTTCAGTTTTGAGATTTTGCGATGTACATATTGTAAAGCTTGTATAAATGTTTCTATTTTGAGTTTGAATGTTTTCAAATTTATTTATGTTTCCACTATAAAATATTTTATATTACGAATGTTTTGGGCTGAGTTGTTTATAAAATACCTATTTCATTTTCTCTCTCCACTATTTCTACTCTAATTTGTTATTATTATGAAAGGATTATTGTTTATCATGTTAAAAGGGATTTGGAAAATGAGTTTCACATTTAGTAGAGCAGTGATTAAATTCTCTGTGGACTGTGCCAAAATTGTTTGTTTATCATGTTTTGGAAGCTAAATGAATTTGAACTTGATATTTTGAAAATTGATGGAGCCACTTGACGACGCATCATATGATCATAGTACAACTGAGTCCAGAGAGTCAATAGAGGGACAAAGGTCAGCCCATTACCTCCTGAGTAGCCTGCACAGCCTGCTGTGCCTATACCACCGTATAATCCTGCATATGCTCCGTTTTGGGTGATGATGCAGAAAATGATGCGGGATCAGACTAGAGCTTTTGGTAGTCAGAATCTTAATATTGATAAGAATTTTTTCGAGGTTAGGAAGCAGAGGGCGAAAATATTTGAGTGCACTACTGATCCTTCAGAGGCAGATGATTGGTTGAGATAGACAGAGGGTATTCTTACACGTATGAGGTGTACCCCAGAGCAAAAATTGAGGTATACTACATCTCTGTTAGAGAAAGCTACCTAGAATTAGTGGGAGTCAGTCCAAAATAGCCTGAATGATCTTTCGACATTAACTTGGGATGATTTCTTATGAAAGTTTGTTGAGAAGTATACCCCTCCTCTATATCAAACGAAGAAAAAGATTGAATTTTTAGAGTTAAAGCAGCGGGAGAGGACTGTTGTTAAGTACGAGGCTGAGTTTACCAAAATGTCTCGATATGCTCTAGAGGATGTAGACACTGATCAGAAGAGAAGAGATAGATTCGAGAGAGGTTTGAGGTATGTCATATGCAACAGGATTGAATTGAAACCTGTGACATATGAGGTACTAATTGAGGCAACCATCAGGGCTGAGGAACTAGAGGCACAGGGTGATAAGAAAGAAAACAGGAAAGAAGGAAAGAGACAAAAGATTTTTGGGTCTAGTTCGACTGGGGGACGTTAGAGATCAAAGACTAGAGGCCAGAGATCTGATAGTTGAGGTTTTAGAGGTACAAGTTAGAGTTCTAGACAGTTTAGAGGCAGAGCAGAAGGTAGGAGGAGTTATTCCACCAAGCCTCCTACTTATCCAAGCAGAGGTACAAGTATCTATTCTGACAGAGATACGAGATTAGTTTGTTATAATTGCCAACAGCCGGGTCATTTTGCTAGAGACTGTCTATAGAGGCACAGTGTACCAAGTGTTGATGTTTCAAGGCAGAGTAGTGTTGGTGAGGTTAGGCCTGCAGTTTCAACTGGTACAGGTAGAGATAGAGGTGGCAGAGGTTCTAGTTCTACTTTTAGGGGAGGAGTGGCTTCCAAAGGTGGAGCAGTTGGTACAGGTGGAGCAAGTGGATTTGGCAGGGCAGCACCACAGGCACGAGTTTTTGATATGACTAGAGATGAGGCAGTAGAGGATCCAGATGTGATTACTAGTTCTATCTTTACATATACTACTTTAGTACTGATTGATCTAGGTTCTAAGTGGTCTTTTGTGAGTGAGTCAGTGGTAGACCATATTGGAGGCAGTATAGAGTGTCTGGTTATACTGTTTCTATATTGATGTCTGCTGGTGGTATTGTATCAGTTAGATATATTTTACTACATTGTGAGCTACATATTGACCATTCGACGTATTTAGAAGATTTGATTATTTTAAAGATGGTAGAGTTTGGGATTATATTAGGGATGGATTGATTATCCAGGAATCGTGCTATGGTCGATTGCTATTCGAAGGAAGTCATGATTGTGGTTGACGGTGAGCGACGTGTATTGTTAGTAGGCAAAAGGAAGACTATATCTTCTTGTTTGATTTCACCAGTGATTGCTGCGAGGTTGATAAGAGAGGGTTATTATGCCTATCTTGCTTCAGTAGTTGATCTGAATCAACCCACATTAGAGGTGCGAGATGTGAAGATTGTTTGAGTATCCTGAGGTATTTCCTAACGAATTACTGGGATTGCCACTACAGCGAGAGGCTAATTTCAAAATAGAGACTGTGCTGGGAGCAGCACCAGTTTCTATTGCACCTTACAGGATGGAAGCTGTTGAGTTATAGGAGTTGAAACGACAGTTGGAGGAGTTATTAGAGAAAGATTTCATATGACCTAGTTTATCACATTGGGGAGCACCAATGTTGTTTGTACGAAAGAAGGACGGTAGTATGCGATTGTGTATCAATTATCATAAGTTGAATAAAGTGACAGTGAAGAATAAGTATCTGTTGCCTCGGATAATTGATTTGATTGATCAGATGCAGGGAGCTACCGTGTTTTCCAAAATTAATTTGAGATCAGGTTATTAGCAGTTGAGAGTTGAGGATAATTTGATTGAGAAGACAACTTTCAGGACTCGATACAGACATTTCAGGTTCACTGTTATGTCATTTGGGTTGACGAATGCATCAGCTGTATATATGGCACTGATGAATAAGGTATTTCAGCCTTATTTAGATCAATTTGTGGTTGTGTTTATTGATGATGTTTTGGTGTATTCGAGAGATAAGGAGGAGCACAGGCGATATTTGAAGATTGTGCTAAATGTACTAAAAGAAAAAGAGTTGTATGCTAAGTTTAGCAAATGCGAGTTCTGGATGTTTGAGTTTATCTTTCTAGGACACGTGATTTCAGCAGAGGGAGTGAAACCGGATCCTAATAAGATCAAAGCAGTGCAAGAATGGCAAGTTCCGAGAAACATATCAAAGGTACTTAGTTTTTTGGGTCTGGCAGGTTATTATCGTTGATTTATTGAGGATTTTTTTAGGATAGCTACACCTATGACATCCTTGTTAAGAAAGAATGTTCCATTTGTCTGGAATGACAATTGTGAATCGAGTTTTTGAGAATTGAAGAAAAGATTGGTTGAAGCTCCAGTTTTAATGTTACCTTCGCAGGGTGGTGGATTTGTTCTGTATACAGATGCTTCTGGAGCTGGGTTAAGTGGAGTATTGATGCAGCATAGCAAATTGATTGCATATACTTCACGACAGTTACGACCACACGAAAGTAACTACCCGACCTACGATCTGAAGTTAGCAACGATCATTCATGCTTTGAAGGTTTGGCAACATTACTTATACGGTGAGACTTTTCAGATATTCACTGATCATAAGAGTCTCAAGTATGTTATGACAAAGCGAGAGCTGAATCTTCGACAGAGGCGGTGGATTGAATTATTGAAAGATAACGATTGCACGATTGAGTATCATCTTGGAAAGGCGAATGTTGTAGCTGATGCCTTAAGCAGAAAAGAAAAAAAGGATGATTATTCAGTGACTTACAGAGTAGAGTCATTGTTTTCTTTGCGAGAGATGCGAGTGCGGTTGGATTTGATTGAGGATCAGATGTTAGCCAACATTAGCGTTCGACCTCAAATGCGAGATGTGATTGTTGAGCGTTAAAAAGGAGATGATCATCTGATGCAGATTAAAAAGAAAGTAGAACAAGGAAAAGTACATACTTTACACCGACTTGATGATAATGATGTATTGCTTATCGAGATAGACTGAGTGTTCCAGATATTGCGGAGTTGAAGAACGAGCTGTTGATAGAGGCTCATTCTTCTCCTTTTTCAGTTCATCCTGGTAGTACAAAAATGTATCGCGAATGGCAAAAGTTGTATTAGTGGATACATATGAAGCAGGAGATAGCTGAGTTTGTTGCAAGATGTCTCAAGTGTCAACAGATTAAAGCAGAACATCAGGCTCCAGTAGGAAAACTAAGACCACTTGAGATTCCAGAGTGGAAATGGGAGAAGATCACCATGGATTTGATTATCAGTTTACCGAGTACGTTTCGACGTCACAATGCTATTTGGGTTATGTTGATAGACTGACGAAATCAGCTCACTTTTTAGCTATCCGACAAGATGATACGTTGGATAGACTTGCTGGGTTGTATATTGCCGAGATTGTCAGATTACATGGTGTTCCTATCTCTATTGTGTTTGATCGTGATCTTAGGTTTACATCGCGATTCTGGCAGAGTCTCCAAGATGCGATGGGTACTCGGTTGAGGTTTAGTACGACTTTCCATCCGTAGACTGATGGTCAGTCAGAGAGAACGATTCAGACAGTGGAGGATATGTTATGAGCATGTATTCTAGAGTTTAGTGGTAGTTGGGACTATCACTTACCTTTAGTTGAGTTTGCATACAATAATAGTTATCATTCTAGTATCGAGATGGCACCATACGATGTTTTATACGGGAGACGGTGCAGGAGTCCAGTTTACTGGGATGTTGAGGGTTTGCAACAGATTAAGGGACCAGAGTTAGTTTAGCAAACCCTGGATAAAGTGAATGTTGTTAAAAGATGTATGCAAGCAGCTTAGGATCGTCAGAAGAGCTATTACGACCAACATCATCGAGAGATAAAGTTTTCAGTCGGTGATAGGGTTTTCTTACGAGTTTTGCCTTGGATAGGTGTGATTCGATTTGGTAGCGTGGGAAGTTGAGTCCTAGGTATATAGGACCATAAGAGATCACAGAGAGAGTGAGACCATTAGCTTATAGACTAAGGATACCAGCAGAGTTGTCCCGATTACATGATGTATTCCATGTTTCTATGTTGAGACGGTACCGATCGAATCCTAGTCACTTGTTGAGTGCTCCAGAGTTGGAGATTTCTGATGAGTTGACGTATGAGGAGGAGCCTGTTGAGATATTAGACAGACAGGTGAGACAGATGAGGAATCACGAGATTCCGATGGTTTTGGTGAAATGGAGTTTTCATCCACCAAAAGAAGCGACATGGGAGGTCGAGTCAGATATGAGACGTCAGTATCCATATCTATTTCCTGATTCTATGTCAAATCATTGAGATACATTTTAATTTCAGACTTCGATACTGAATGTTACAATTTGGTTATACTTTTGAGTTCCTTGAATTGAAATTTCGGGGTCAAAATTTTCTAAGTTGGGAGAATTATAACATTCTAGGAATTTTTCATCGTAAACTATGATTAATAAATGTTTAAACATCAATATATAAAGGTTGATCAAATGTCAATATAAAGTTAATACGAAATAGACGAAAAAAATCGGAGAAATGCTGAAATTGGGAAGTACGCATAACTTGACATTCCACCACGCTTGGATCCTGATTTTGCTGAAAAAATATAAGTTACAATGTTTTGAGAACCTAATATTCACCTTCATTTACCTACTTTCATTTCAGAGCAAAAGGAAGGGAAAAAGAACAGGGAAAAGTGAAATTAAAGCAAGGGAAGTGAGTTTGTTGATTTTCTCCTGAAATCACTCATCCTAAGTTAAAGGTGAGATGAGATATGGTTTAGGAAAGGTTATTTTGACGCTAAAAAATAAATTTCTAATTATCTTATTTAATTCGAAAACATAGATTTTTTAAAAGAATAATGCTCAAAGAAATAATGGATATACGCACATGTGGATTTTCGAAAGTATCATAAAATAACTAGAATAGATTATGCAAATTAAAAGAAATACAATTCTTAATAAATCCTGAAATTTGCAACCAATGTTTATTTTGATTAATGTTCCGCTGACCCCACTCGTGAAAATCCTCCTAAACCTGCACACATATACACAGAAAACTAGAAAATGAGTATAACGAATATTCAGTAAGCGTTTCCTTATAGTTATTATGCTGATTCCACAAGGGAACCTTCAGCCTCCACGGCCAAACCTCCACACAAATATAATTCGTTAACCTAGGAATCGATAAACAAACCATACTAGATAAAAACATTCACAATAATCATTTTTCAGCAACCAGAACAGGGGGAATGGCTAAAGGGAACGGCCAGAGTGGCCGTTCACCTAACCGTTTTGACTCCCTGTCCACAATTATAAAGGGAACGACCATGGGAAATGGCCATCCTGGCCGTTCCCTTGGCCGTTCATACCTGCAGGGACAGAACAGATAGCATTTCAACACTTAAATACTTTTAAACATTTAAGCACACATTTAAGTCATCCTTTTCCAAGCATTAAACATTTTATCTCAAACTATAAACATGTCATTTCCATTTACTTCCATTCATACACCTTCGTAAACACTCATTCTAAATATATCGCAAAACCAATCACAATAGTCATAACCATACCATATTCATCCATCATAAGACCTATGCTCTTTCAATTATACATTCATTCTCAACAATATAAATGATCCTGCACACTTTAATTATACCATTCCATTATAACATTCACATTTATATTATTACAAAATGAATGAAATGCAATCATGTTTATGGTTATGCAATCACACAAATGCATGCTCCAGAGCCTTAAACTTCGCACAAGAGAGACTTCACTCGATATCCGCGACTTTTCATATAAGGAGAGACTTCACTAATCCTTGCGCATATTGGGTCAAACCCCTTGTTTTCATATAAGGAGAGACTTCACTCATCCTTGTGCATATTTGGGTCAAACCCCTCTTATCTCAAGACTTTCATACAATGATGCTCACACATTGCCACATGGAGTGAAATGAATGCGATGCAATCCATTTTTAGAAGGCCTCTAGCCATACACAATAATTATAAATGAGCATCTTTCATAAATGGTATAAATCAAGCCTCAATTCATATATTGACCATTCTACACTTTGCATTACATGTCTCATAGAATTAGATCACATCCCAAACAAGCCAAACAACACTCAGACCACTTTTATGATTTCTATATAGCTAGACTGCACACATATCTTTCTCATTAGTAAGCATCCCTACAAACGTCATTCACTCATACGTTCCTCAAGACACAATCTCATTCCAATTCACACCAAGAAGTCATATGCATACAATAGTTAACCATTCATAATTAAAACACATCAAAATAAGTGGCAAAAGAACTTACAATAACCAACCATTCACTTAATAGCACAATCATTTATCAAGCAAGGTGTCCACGATCTTATACTCTTCAATTACTCAAACCATAAGCATGGTAAAATACAATTAACACATATTTTCTCCAACCATTCATACAAGTCATCTCTCGTTACACAACTCATTCGTGTATCACTTGCATTATCGTTTAATTCATCAAAAGAACACTCACGACACCTTAACGTTATCATCTTCATTTAACATGTAAACAAACTCAAGCTCATACCAAATTTAAGAGAATCACATAAGGCATTTACCACATAAATTTAACCATTCAAAGACGAAACTTGTAATGGTAAGCGTCAAAGTACACTTACCTCGTAATCCCAACTAAGCTTGCCTTCCTAGAGGCGTTAGAAATTCCGTTCCGATTCTGATTCCTATAATATTCACACATGAAAAAGATTTACATAAATCATCATTTCAATTAGTTAAACTTCTTTTCCTTAATTTAATTTATATCTCTTAGCCCTCATGTTTTCCTTGATCTATTCACGTAATTATTGTAAATCTTTTCCGCTACATTAATTTCCAAGTAACTAAAGCTACTACTGTTTAAATTTAAAGACAACCACAGTTAATACTTTCTAATTCATTATGTCTCAACCTCTTCTCAAGAATCAACAACGATATTGTTTTAATCTTAAAGTATTATAATTATTTAAACAAATCTTCATGGTTTTAATTCCACAACAACAATCCCCTTAAAGGAAACAACAATACCTATCTTACTTTATATTATTCCATAAACAAGGAAAGTTTCAATTCACGAAATTTCAATTCCTTTCCCAAAATTTCAATTAATTAACCTTTTAAATTTTAATTCTTAGAAAATTTACATTCCACCAAAACCTTTAATAAAAAAACGGCAGTAGCCTCTTTTAATTTATGCCTTCTCAAGAAACAATTTTCCTAATCCTCAACAATTCAATTCTCTCTAAACCAAAACTAACTCAATTACTCTTACAATTAAACTCCTTAGCACAAATAATATACTAGTTCGTAAACCCATCTAAAGGAAATCCTTCTCTCTTTTGGTTAGTCCATTCCCTCATTTGAAGCATCGTAATGGTGTAAGAATCGAATTAACCCAACACAACTACGTAAATTCTTAGTCCAAACACAAACTGAAATTAGGGTTTTAAAATAAAAACCCACCATTTTTAGTCCTAAAGGACGACAACAACTCAGCTCGAGTGGTGGAAGCACATCTGGATTGGAGGCACGTGGCTGTGAAGGAGAGGCGTGGCTGGTGCACGCCAGCCGTAATTTTCGTAAACTTTTTGTACATATGAAAAATTCACATATATTTATTTATTTAATTTAAATTAAAAATATTCTTAATTTAAATAAATTCTCATACAGAAAAATTTTATTTTCCTTCGATATTCCCCATCTTAATTTTAATTTTTAAAATTTTTGGAGCGTTACATAATCTGCCATGGATACCATTGTTGCTATCGATTCAAATCCACCATTATCTATACCTTATGTTACCATCCCAATCAAGCTTACACCTACTAACTACTTGTTATGGAGAACTCAACTCCTTCCTATTTTAAAAGTCTACGATCTGTTCAGCCACTTCGATGGCACAAAGTCGTGCCCTCTTGCCATGATTGATCAACAACTGAATCTTGAGTTTACAACATGGTTCAAGCATGACCAGCTTATTCTTATTTTGATTATATTTTCAGTTTCTAAAAATCTATTATCATAAATTTTTGGCTCAACTACTACTTATTATGCTTGACATAAGGTCAGCACCACAAATGCCTCACGATCTGGTCCATAAATCAGGTTATTACGAGAACAATTATTAAATTTATGTAGAATTCAATGTACGTAAGTAGTTGTATTGTAGTAAATATATAGTTAGATTGAAAGTCTATTAGTCATAACTATCTTATCCATCTATTTGAATTTTGTAAATCTATTGTCTAGATGTACACCAACTGTATAAGTAGCTCACTACTTAGCTTACGTTTGAATCAATAAACCATACTGGTTTCTATACTTCTGCATATTATTATATGGTATCAGAGAAGGCTAATATCTTGAGACCTGTATAACACGATGACAGACATAATTGAGTCTTCAAGGAGAAATCACAGATCTGAAGATAATCCTCTCTACTTGTAAGGATCTGATCATCCTGGGATGCTGCTGGTAACAAATCAATTGCATGAACACAACTACCTATGTGGAGAATTGCAATGGAGACTACCTTGGGTGCAAAATGAAACTTGGGTTCGTTACAGGCGCCATCAAGGAACCATCCAAAGAGGATGAAGGATATGATCTGTGGCTGCGTGTAATGGTCTATTCTTGGATCCTCAATGCCATATCCAAGGACATCGTGACAGGTTTTTGGTATTCCCGTAATGCATCTAAACTCTGGAATGACTTGTAAGAATAATTCGGTGAGTCTACTGGTCCTATGCTTTATAAAATACAACGTGAAATTTGCTCCATATCGCAGGGTTCAATGTTAGTCATGATGTACTACACTATGTTAAAGAAATTGTGGGATGAACAACGAGTTTTGGGGCCATTCCTGGATTGCACATGTGGAGCGGGAAGACAAATCTGAACACAACACGCAAAACTGCTTGATTCAATTTTTAATGGGGCTGCACGATATGTATGACTCCATCGAGATCAAATTTTACTGATGGATTCAGTACCATATGTTGCTAAAGCTTACTCCATAGTTTTGCGGGTGGAGAACAGAAAGATAACCACGCCCAATTTGGTGAGACGCCTGACGAAAGTGCTCACCTTGTTAAGTCGACTTATCCTGCAAGTAACGCTGTTTGAAAGCACATGAAAGAGGCTGACAAAGTTTGCCCTCACTGTGGAAAAAATAACCACGTCAAGGCAACCTACTTCAAACACATCGAATACCTAAAATGGTGGAAAGGAAAGAAGAAATCAACTGGGAAACATGGGAAGGAACCACAATTTATAGCTCACGTATTGAGTTCACCATTCTCTGGGAGCGATTATGAAGAAGAGCAGTGGACAAAGATATGAATGTATCCAGCTTAATTTAAAAGGAAGTGAATAGGGAAGTGACACGAATCCTCAAAGGAAAAGGAAAAATTGCACCTGAACATGTAAACTTTGCACACATTGGTGAGTTTGTAGGTAATACCTCAACCCATGGTTTTATTTCTGCTGACTCATGGATTATTGATACTGGCACAACTAGCCACATATGTTGTAGCAGAACGTTGTTTAAGTCTTATGAATTGTTGAAGGAACATATCTCCTTGTTTCTTCCTAATGGCTCACAGGAATTGGTGCGATTTGCTGGGAATATAGTGGTTTTCCCAAACCTCGTTCTCAAGGATGTCCTTTATAGTCCTGACTTGAAGCATAACCTAATCTCTGTCCATAAGTTGACAATACAGAATGCTACTAAGGTCATTTTTTCAATTGATACTTGTTGGGTGTAGAACCAACATAATGGGACCGTATAAAATTCTGAAAAAAAAGGTTGCGAACGACTTGGGAAATGGTTGGGCAAACCGTTCGACATCGCGGAAAATTCAGTGTAGACAGAACGGCCTGGAAAACGATATTGGCAAACCGTTTGGCAAACTGTTCAACAAAATGGGTTAGTCAGTGTGGATCGAACGGTATGAGAAACAGTTTGAGTAAAGCATTCGTGAAACCATTCGACTTGGTCAGATTTTATATTTAACCAACTTATAGCACTTTAAATCGAGGAAAACCTTTTATAACCTTCCAAAAATGTTCTCTGAAGTTCCAAAACCTTTCCCTAAAGTTCCTAACCATCCTACCTTATAGGACCAATTATACACGTTTATTCTATTTATATTATAGCATATTTTCATTATATATTGATAGATAAAATTCATAAATGTAGATTTTTCTTATGTTTATGGTTTTTATCTAGGTGCGCTCAAAACATGGGAAATTCGTTATAATTTGATGGAAAATAAGGCACATCGAGCAAGGGCATTTTGGTAGCATGAAGACATGAGTTCCAAATCTAAATCGAGGCACATTTCACTGGCTAAAATGAATATTTGGATCATGCCAAGGCAAGCCAAGAAGTGTGGTGCAAATAATAAGTGTTTTGAGCTTGCTAGACACAATTAGACTCAAACAGACTCGTTTTGAGGATTTTGCGCACTCTGTGGTGTCACGAATGTGGTGACTTGAATACCACGAATTAAGGGCTGAAAATTGGACTCATGATACTTCATAGATTGAGGAAAATTGTATCAAAAGATGAGTCTCGTTCGTGATCATTTGGACCACAAACAAGACTTGAAACTCATCAAACGTGATA
>CANYCX011683635.1:0-11087 GCA_948193385.1 Breynia disticha f. nivosa | reverse complement strand
TCCCATGTGTCCCCAACCCACACCCTCCATTTGGTTTCCATCTCTATTAAAAGAGATTAATCAAGAAATGGCAAATTGGGTTAGCTATAAAATCACTAATTACCCTTCTAATCTAATCTCATTATAATTACTCTCTAAATTATTAAATAAGCAAAGCAACTCGAATTCATGTACTCCCTCCGTCCTAATTTATGTGACACAAAAGTGTCATTCTGATGTCCCAAAACAAATGACATTTTCAAATATTTTACACTATTTTACTTAAACTAACCTTAATTTATTTCTCTTTTGACCAATTATAAACAAGTAATAAATATTTTTACTCTTAAATCAAATAATAAATATGAATAAATAGTAAAACGCAACAATAATCAATAAAAAAATTAATTTCAAACAAAAAAATCTCACATAAATTGAGACGGAAGGAGTACATGTTTCAGCCCAAGATGGGTGCATGAGAGTTCCCCAATAGTAACGAAGCTTCCTAGAAGATAATGTAAAGCAGCCACGCGGCTTTAATAATGAGAAAAGTATTATGCAATTATATGATTTTTTTTCTTATTCAATTAAAGGTTATGATTGGGCATTTCTTTATTAATTTATCATATTAATTAGGAAATCGTGAGATTTTTAAAAATAAAATCAACCAAAAAAATGCTAACTATTGATTTTAAATTATCGGTTTGTTAATGTCATATAAATCGTATCGTGCTATTTTTTATAAAATATTATTATGTATTTTTTAACATAAATATTATGCAAAAATTAATTATCATTATACCATATGATAAATGTGTATTTATAAATTGTATTTTTTTATATTAACTTTTAACATTACAACTATTAAAACTAAAATATAAAAATAGAGTTTTTTAAAGAAAAAAGAAAGAATAGGAGAGCATGTTCATCCACATGGTACCATAAGGACATTAGGCATTCCCACTCACGAGACAACCCATAAATATAATGAAGTGCCCACAAAAACATGAATCTTTAATATTTAGTAGGGACTCTTGTCCGTGAGTTCGTGGTCAAGGAAATTGAACAACACATCGCACGTGTAAATTCAATTTTTACGTCCGTCAAAATATTAGGCCAAACATACAATTCTAACCTACTGATTCGTTAAATCATATTAAAATTCTTTGTTGTTAATTCATAAATTATCCCAACTCTTTTCATAAAATTTTCCAACAAAAGAAGGGAATGAAACTTTTTGAGGAGAGAATGATGATCATGTGCCTGCCTGCCCGACCTCTACTTTTGAGTTTCCCTTAATCGGTTCGAAGCCATACGAATCATCAACATTCTTAATTAATTCCCATCATGAATTCCAGCCGTATTGACTTCATATCAAACATTCCCTCCCATAATATATAAATCTATCTTCTTCATTACTTTAATTAACTACCTTCCTGTAGCTTCGACTTGTCATCACCACATTAAAAAGGGCTTTAATGGATGTAGTCGTATCATGTTTAATAGGTTTTCTAGGTAGGTTAGATGTTATGACACAACTTTGTATTACATGTCGGTTGTGTAGGTAATTCAATTTTTTTGAAATTCGACTTAGTATGCTCTCAAGATCGAATTTCAATTGAGTCGTCCTCGTGAGACAAAAGTTGTGTCTCCCACTCTAATTCCGAATTAATCATCATCGAAAGTGAGAATACCAAGTCGTACAACCTGATTTGTGGGATGTCCACACAACTTTGCCTTGTGTCGACAATAAAATTAAGATTTTGATGAAGATGTAATTCTCACTAGTATCAAGTCTTATTGGATCATGGAATCGGCCATGCACCCATTTCAGGTACGTTAAGTTTGTGGAGTAAATTAGGCATTTATACTTATATGGGAATAGATTCATGCTAAACAAGATTATATTTGGTCAACTGACTCATCATCCATATGAAGTGGATAAATGGAAGTGGCAGCACCAAATCGGATAGTATTTTGAATACCATCTTTGTCCCAACAATATCATAATTCACAATAATTTTTTTAAAAAAATATATAGACGAAAAATATTTATATAATTTATAGTATAATATTTATAATATGATATTTAATAAAATATACATGTTGTATATAATAATAACATATATATCATATATAAAGAGTATTCTCTGATTTGTACGGAGATGGAAATTTCCATAATTCTAACTCTTTCATCCCTAAATTTTTTTAGTGGATGAATCCTTCCGTTCTCGTATCCGGTCAAGAGAGAAAGAAAGAACGAATTCTCCATGAATATTAGATCCAATTATCATCAATTAAACCCTAATAATTATAATTTGTGAGGGTTTATAAATCGTCCCACCACCAATATTTTGGAATCCAAGTTGGTACAGTCCCTATCGTTTCCTTCTCCTGATTTGTATTTACCATGAATTATATCAACCGCTGAATTATTTTTGGCCTTTAATTGCAAAATTGGGATAAAGTTAATTTTGAACTTAATGGTTTTTTGAAAGTATAATATTGAGTTTAATTTTATTTTGAGTTCAATTTAATACTTAACGTTTGTACTATAGTTCAAGTCATGGTCTTTAGTTTGTAAAAATATTGTAGAAATTCATTTTTAGTTGCATAATTGATGATTTAAAATTAAAATAAAGTTGTTTTCAATAGTTGTTACTGAAAAAAGCCGTCTTTGTGGGTTTGACAGAAAAAAAAAATTTAGTAAAAAAAATTGGATTTGTTTTAGTTTTTGAGTTATTTGGATAATTTAAACTCAGTTATCTTAATAAAATAATGTCGTTTTGAACTGATGATGTTAAAGACTACAATTTAACATTTCAATGTAACTCTAACGTAACACTATTAGTAACACATAAGCTTTTTATTTATTAGTGCATTAATCAACACTTTAATTGAACTACAATAAAAACGTACGTTAAACATTAAATTGGACAAAAAAAATTAAACTCAATATTATACTTTGAACAAAATATTAGGTCCGAAAATGAACCTAGGAGAATTTATCTGTTTTTAGGAAACTATATTTTTGGAATTCTCTGCCGACAATTTTTTTCAACTACTTTTCTGCTGAAGTACATATCAAACGGAAATATAATTCTGCCAAAATTCTAGGCTGATCCGTCATTGTTTCAACTCATTATAAATTTAAAATTATGAAACATAAATTGCAAATTCAAATTCATCAAAGTCCATTCATCTTTATTCATAAAATATTGTAAAATTACTGTCTTCTCTTGTCATTTGTCGTATTACTCTCATATTCTAAAACTTCAGAAAAATCTATATTTTTCACTGAAGAAAAAAAGATGCGATTTAGGATTTGTTTGTTTGATGGAAAATATTTTTTTTAAGAAAATATTTGTCATGAAAACTAAGTTTATAAATCTTATTTTTTAAAATTATATTTTTTTGTGTTTTATACCAAATATTTTAAAATATAATGAAAAATATAATTTTATATTTTAGTTAAGAATTTTTTTTTCAAAAATAGGTTAAAAATAATTATTGTTATCTCATTAATTTTTAAGTTATAAATCCATTGATGAATTTTTTGTTGTTCCAAACGTTGAAAAATTAAAAAAAAACTTTTATTTGAAAAACAAATTCTTGCAAAAAAATAGCCTTAATTACTAAACCAAATGGATAAAAATAATTGCAACCAGGCTACATTTCACATTTTTTTAACTTGATATTTGCGATCAATTACAAAATTAAGAAAAATTATAAGCAATTTTTAAAAAAGATATTAATATATACAACTAGAATGATCTCCGCGATGAGATATAAGGTTGACAAATGATTTGGCACCGACGGTCGATTCAGAAATTGCAAATTTTGGTTTCACGTGGAGGTTGGTCGGAATAAAATCCTAATTTTATTAAAAACAATTTGTCGTAAGATTTTTTTTGTTACAAAATTTTAGGCAAGGGGTTGGGCTAGCACACAGGCAAAGGGCAGGGAGCATCCTTTCGGGTAGCCTGGCGAACCACCAGGTCTAGGCTTGTATGCCTCTCCCAGCGCCGCTATAGAGGATCGAACCCGCGATCACAAAGAAAGGGGTAAGACGTCTTAACCGCTGAACCCACGAACGAGGGATTTGTCGTAAGATTATGCTTTCGCCATTTTATTCGTAAAAATTTGTAGTTACATTTATTTTCACTGAAATTAAAATTTTGTCGAAAATTACCAACGAAATGGGATTTGTGCAAAATTGCTATTTCTGTTCTGTTGTTACTCTTGAAAAGAAAATAATTAAAAAGTCGCTAAATAACATGAGATTTTGTAATATTCTAGTGGAGTTATAACTGGGGAAACAATATGACAGGAGAGTTTTAACGCAGGACCATCTCGTGCGGCACTTTAGATCTTCTCTATTCCTTAAGTAAGCCCTAATCCATCTCTCATATTTTATTGGTTTCGCCTTCTTATGAGCTAATCAGAGAAACATAGACAATTTTTTATCAGTGTGCTTCCTTAATGACACATCTATAAGAGGGACAAAAGACCATCTAAAATATATAACACGCTTTGTTCACCGTCCCGCATCCCACGTTACACCATCTCCGTGGGATCTTGCATGTCATGATGATCATTCCGTGAAAGGATGCTGCCTTAGCTCCGTTGTTTCCGTAACATTTATGACCCCATCGAAATGACAGAAGTAGGAAAGGCTAAGAGTGTGATAGTTTTTTTTGGTGAACAAAATTTGAGGGAAGGGATGAGTTAGTCCATGGGTCAAAGATAGAGAGTCTTTATTAGAGTTTGGCAAACTAAGAGGCTTAGGCCTGTATGTTTTCCTTAGCACTGATATGGAGCTGGGGATAAAATTCCGCATCTTGAGTGTACTGATTGACCCTCTTGACTGTTAAACCAGACGAATGGTTAAGAGTGTGAAGGTTGGACGGGTGAAGTGAGTAAATATTGGTGTGGAAAATTTATCACAGCTTAGGCCTAACTTTTGTAGGCACAATCCAATTCGTAGGGCTGTAGACTGGTGCGTAGAGACGTAGACTGTCAACGTAATTACTCCAATTCAAGAAACATACCATCAACTTTTAGATGGCAGAATTACCTTCTTTCACTTTTTTTGTCTCCTTCACTTTTTTCTTCACAATTCATTAATTAATTACCACATAATAAAATAAGGATTTTAGATGAACCACTTAAATTTCGTATGCCACAACAGACCTTCTGTCGTCGTGGATTCATAAAAGAAAGCAGACCTTTGGAATTAAAGTCAAACATTTAGTAGGTCCAAAAAAAAGAGAGGAAAAAAATAAATCAATGCACTTATTATATAACGTTTAAAAAAGTGTTATTTATATGATTTATTCCATACTTTTTTAATATGCATTTATTTGCTCTAACCATTTTTGTAAAAAGTTTTCGTACGATTGTAGGAAGAAATAAATTTGTTTCATTACTGGACGTACCGATGAAAATGATTTTTGCAAGTATTGTGATGTTTCTTCCACAAATCGTCGATGAACATGGATGGCATGTACGTGATTTCCACGGTCTTATTTTATTGGTTGGTTTTTACAATTGAGTCTTCGCAACGATCAATCTATATTTGTACTAACTTAGGCTATGTTTAGATGGTGATTAGAAGAGGCGAGAGAAAGTGAGCTTAAAGAAATTAAAATTTTTGCGTTTGTAGTTTAGTAATTTGAAAGGGGGAAGGGTAAAAGAGGATAATTTTTACTTTCTTTACGTGTCATCCTCTTTTAAAATTTTCTTACTTCTCAAATTGCGAGATAAAGAGTTTAAGTAGTGTTTTTATTTTTCATTTATTTACAATTTTAACACTCATTTTACTTTCACTTTGTTAAAACATCCGAACAATTAAACATTATTCTCCTTACCATAACATTCCTTTCCTTTTTTTTCCCTTCTCAAATTTACTCTACTTTCCATCTCACCCAAAATATCCAAAATATCTTCACTTTGCAGTCTCGCTAAAAATTTTGTGCCCCTACTAAAAAAAATTTTTTGGTCTGTCCCTGCTTGTGTGGTGTTTTGAAATTTGGCACGGTCAGTGACTCGAACAGAGAACTGCCCACCTAGCTATTAGTCAGACAGGATAAATAATAATTATATAAAAATAATTATTAAATATTATAATTTAATTAAAATAAAAAATATTAAAAACAATTAAATAACAACATAAATTAGAACTAATAAAAACAATTTTTAACATAGTTTTAAGTAAAAAAAGCACATCAAATATTGATGTTTTGTCCAAAATAAAATAAAAAAAATTCCTAATAAACAAGTCCAATTTAACATTATATAGCTCAATGAGACAACTTAATAAACAAATTATTATGGGTTTTTGTCTCAAAAGACTCAAATAAATCAAAACAAATATTTGTGTAGATTAATTGGAATTTAGTAGAAGTAGGCAATATAGATGTAGAACTCTTAACTTATTGATACATGAATTAGGTAGTTTGTTTGTAATTTATTGAATGAAGTAGCACAACATATACACGACCAAATGAAGTATCTTCATGTATAGTTCTACACATTTTTAGCAGTAAAAAAAGAGACAATTTCATAGTAAATATTAGACATGCATGAGTTTGGTATTTTAGAAAATAAAATCATGCATAAAGTTGTACAAAAAGGGAGTGATATTTTATTTTGATGCAAACTTGGAACATGAATTCACTGTAATTAAATATTAGTTGTAGTACAAACTGAATAAAGAATCAAGAATAACGATACTTCCATCTGTGCGTTCTAAATAATTATTTTAATAATAGACATATAAATTAAGAAATAATTTTAATGATTAAAAATAAATATTTTATCTTTATTTAAAAATTTAGTGTTGATTTTAGTTTTGAAAATTGAGTTTTCTTTGGCTTTTGAAGAAAAAAAGAATTTAAAGAGAAATGGTTTGAAGAAAAATATGTTTAATTTTTAAAATATATTTATTTTAAAATAAAGTTTTAAAATTTAAAACAACACAATAATTTTTACAAATAAAACCATGAGTTTGTTAAGTTCATGGTAAACAAACCAATGGGATAAACTTGAAGGGAGAAATAGGAATCTTTTGTTAATAAATAAATATTTATTAAATGTTTGGTTATATATTTTTTTTTTTTGAAAGCAAATGTTTGGTTATATATTAATCAGCTGAGTTATGAGTTATGATCGAACTAGTTGAATGGACCAAATTTTATCAGGTTTGTCTTCGATATAAATTCAGACTAATTTAACGACAAAATCGTCGAATTTTTGATATGATCAATTGGATCAATCTGAATTTTTTTACAAAAGATTTATGAAAGCAGTCAGATTAATTTACGAACTAAGGATAAAGAATTTCATTGAGATTTGGAAAACTAGAGCGTTAAAGCTTGTATACTTTCTCTAAGACCGCTACAGAACCAAAGATCGAACCTGCATCCACAGTGTATTAATTAACCCTCTTTAGTGGGCAGGTGGATTTGAACTTTAAAAAACTGTATGGGAGACGGTTGGATGAGTTAAATTGGAGAGTATGAAATAAATAGGGGTGAAATGGAGAGTGGGAGCTCAGGGGACTTTTACTATGAGTCCTCTTAAAGAGGGGACTAAATGAGGCAACGAATTTAGATTGTTTAATTCAGTGAAAATAAATTTAGATTTTTAATTTATTCAGTAAAAATAATTTTAATTTTACATAATCTGTATATTTCAATTAAACGAAGAACCATTTCTCACGTGCCTCATATTAAAGTTCAGCAGTAGGCAGAGGTGTGGAATAAAGGAAAGGAAGCATCAAAGTTGTTGTTTACAGTGCATGAGATGAGAGAGAGTCCACACGAATGGGTGTGTGTCAGTGTCAGTGTCAGAGGTTGCACGTTTGCTTTGCTCTCTTTTCATTCACTCTCATCCCTTACTTTCACATCCTTTTTGTTCTCTCTTTTCTCCCTTCTTTTGTTTTTTTCCTTTTCTATTTCCTCATGTTAACATCACATCACTTTATCATATAATAACGAATTTTATTCAATAATTTAGATTCTAAATACATTGATTTATTTTGTTCTGTTATAATTTTTGTTAAATACATCAATTTTACATATTTTTTATAATATATTAAAATAATAATTAATAAATTAAATAATACTTTCTTCATCCCATAAACACTGTTTGACTTTTGTTATTTTTAAAAAATTAATAATTGTGGTAGTTAAAGTTAGTTAAATTATGTATTATTACTATTATGCCCTTAAAAGTTTTTATTGGAAAAACCACCATTAAAAAATTTGTTTCATAAATAAGGATAAGAATGTCAATATGTTTATTATAAATGAGTTTAAAAAAGTAAGTTCACCTATATATTGAGATACAATATATAGAAAGTGTGTCTATCTTTGAGAGACGGAGGGAGTAAAATATTTTAATATTTTAATTAATATAAAACATGTTTATACAAAAATTTTATTAAATAAATGAATTAGTAATAATATATAATTTGTAATTCTTTTTTTTAACTTAATATATGTAAATTTATTTTTGAATATGAATCATTAATGCTTATTCTTATATGGCTTACATTGAAAAGGGATTTTATTTTAATCAAATAGGAACATGTAGAATTCTTACTCTTAAGGAAATTCCTCATTAAACCTCCTAAAATTTTAATACACATGAAAAATAGATACAAAAGTACGACACGATATGATATTAGATGAATTGAATTTAAACCGTAAATTGTCTAATTCGATTATAATCTGTTTAAAATTAAGTACAAATTAACTCGGCATGACTGACCCAACAACACAAATTACCAGGTCTAATCGCTACACTGACCCACTCACAGATGAGCTTGATTGATTTTTGAGGGCTATATTGTAACTACCCACTTCATCTATTTCATCATATTAATTGGTCCTTCTTTCCAATCCTTTTTGGTTCGAACTGTTTGAAATGATAATGAAATATGAATTGTTTGTTATGTTGAATGCCATATTTATGATTTGAAATGGAAGTTTGCTTTCAAATAAGTTAAAAAACAAGTTGAAATGAGAGAGAAATTGGATTGATGAATGTATTATTTTCCAGCTGCTTCAATCGGTTTCTTGGGCCTCAAGTGGGTCTGATGCATCCAGTTTGTAGAATTTGGCAATCATTTTGTCTCACTTGGAGGATTCTTCTTGGCTTAACCAACGGATAAGGATAAATTATACAAAACCATTATTGTTTATAATTTCTTTTTACATCATTACAGCTTCTAAATGTTACTATATATAAACTTTAATATGAAGTGTTGCCGTGTCTTTCTGCATAAATTTACAACAAAAGATTTTTAATATGTTCAAACATGTTATTTAAGACACATTTTAGTGTACAGATTTGATAAAGCTAAACGTAACACACATTGATTTACTAGCTTCTACTAAAAAGAATAACGATTATCGGACAATGAATATGAAATTTATGTGTGTGGATGAAAAAGAATAACGAATTTCGAAGGAGGTATGAAGAAATCCAAAATAACAAGAATAAACATTTGAAAAGTTATTGTTATCCTTTTGTACGAAGACCATACATGTTTTTTTCTTCATGATGATTTATGAATTTGTAACCTTTGTTTTTGGGAATAATTATTAAAAAGAATCATCAAAATCATCGCATTTTCCACTTTGGAGGAGCATGTTTATACAGCAATCTATGACCGTCATCATTATAATGTTCAGTGGCAGAGCAAAGAAAAAATTATAAGGAGTGCACTTAACACGACACCGAACAAATGAAAAAATAAATTATCATAAACTTAGTTACTTACCTTACCTGTCACTGTCGGAACAGTATAAAGCGGTGGCGGCGTCACGGCGGTGTGCACGAGCAGCGGCGGTCCGCTCATGAACGATGGGGATGGGCTGCGACAGTGTTACAAGTTAAGTGAGATGAGTGCAGATGTGCAATGGAGGTTTTTGAAATAAGGCTGGCTGAGAGATTTAAAACCACACTCCACACGACGTCGTTTCAAGGGATTTTCTTAATTTTTTTAAATTTTCGTTTGTAAAACGACGTCGTTTTCATAAGACCAAAACGATGTCGTTTCATTTAATTGTGGCCTCTTCCATTCAATCGACTACAATGTCGTTTTGCATTTTAGTTTTATTTTTTTATTCCTAAAATTCTAAACGATGTCGTTTTCATTATTTTAAAACCCTATCCTTCTCCTTCCCAGCATGTCGCAGCCAGCAACCCTTCCCTTTCTCTTCTCCTTCTCCTCACATCAGCCCTTCAACCCTTCTCTACTCCTTGTCTCCTTCCTATTGCTTTGCGCATCCTCTACCAAAGTGCACATAATGGGTGGTGCACCCACCGCAATCTTCCGGCTGGTGGGTGCACCACCAGGGCGGAGCCTTTGGCTGACCCCTATACTAGGGAGTTCTGCCGGCGCCGGTGGGTGCACGGGCACTCATCGGACCCACCCTGGCTCCGCCACTGATAATGCTCCCTCCCTCCTTCATTCCTTTTCTTTTATAGCCTATCTATTCATCATCATTACTTGCATATAATCCCATACTAATCACTTGGAATTCATTACAAATTCTCATCTAAACTCGACTCTTCTCTTCTCATGCTTCTTCCATAAAAAAAAACTCCTTTCCATTCCGAAAAGGTTGTTATCCAAAAAATTTCATAATAATTGTTTGTTTTGATGATTTTTACTCAATTCTCATACAATTATGCACCAATTGTATAACTTTTTGATATTACATAAGTATTAGGCCTCGTTACTCCAGCGCAATTAAAAAATAGGGTCGTTTACATTACTACCTGATGCGTCATTATGTAAGTGACGTATTAATTGTGCGCAGGTGTACGCAATCAAGTAATATGAGAAGTAAATTACGACCCAAGTTATCGAACCTAAGGGAAATTGAATAAACCAAATTATGCGTGTTTTAATTGTTTGTCCGAATGTTAAATCGATTGATTTTTAAAGTTGTTTTTAATAAAAATAATTAAATCTAATTGACATTAAATCTTAAATTGCGTGAAAAATAAATTAAAGCTTGTAAATAAATTACAGAATAATAAATAAGAAAGCAAGAAAATAAATTAAGCGCGTAATTAAAATGTAGAATAAT
>CANYCX011683335.1:0-14489 GCA_948193385.1 Breynia disticha f. nivosa | reverse complement strand
AGGAACGTGTACTTCAAACCGCTCAACTGCTCCAAAATGTATGCTTCAACACTCTGTTTGAATTTTGTTAACTGCTTCAGTAACCGCTCGCTCTTTCCTCATCGCGCTCGCCATCAACTCACCAAGCGCGAACCTTGACTGGGCTTGTTTGAGCGAACCTCCTACTCTTCGCTGTCGCTGACATTCATAGTTCATGCCGTTCTCGCGAAATCCATTTACGCGAAGGATTATAATCATACCGCAGCGATGACTATGCGAAACTTTCTGCATTTTGTAGATCAACAGTATGAAACGAGTATTTCGTGATGGAAACAGAGGTTTTCTAATGGGGACTGCGACGGGAATTCCCCGCGGGGATGGAGAGGATGTCATCTTCATCCCTGTTTTCAAATTTTCCTTTTGAAAAATGTCCGTCCCTATTCCTGTATCAAGTCAAACCCAGGGTTGAGACGGGAAACAAATTTTTCACAGATTTCAAGTTCAAATGTGATCTCTATAACACATATGCCCAAACAACACTATAAGTTTATACTTGGAGAAATACGTGTGCCTTTATCGTTTTTATAGATATAGATTTGTAAGAAAGTGTATGAATTTGGATTTGATAGGCATAACATTCGATTTTATCAAATTTATAAAAAAAGTAATTTAATTTTTTTTCAGGAACCCTATAATTATAACATTTCAAATGAATTAAAGTGACCATTTAAATTAATAATATAACATTTTTAGTTATTTATGTTCTGACAAAATTTTGAATTTTTTTTTTGCAACTTTAATTTTTTTTTATATTAATCAACCTTTTAGGTTACCTCATATTATTAAAAAATTAAATAAAAATGTCAAAATCAATTGGAAACATTTTGAATATAATTTCATGTATTTCATTAAAATATCTTCGCTTATTGTTATAGTCTATTTTCTACATGACTACAATAAATACCGGAATACAAGACCTATAATAAATGATATCAATACAAAAGGCCTATCAAGTTAAACTCATTAAGAATATTAGATATCTTATAGAAATTTAGTTGATATTACATATAAGTTTGTTACCAATTTTCTATAAATAAAACTTATATTTTTCAGGCAAAGATATGTTTTACACAGCATATTGTCATCTGTACATTTAATCACATGCTTTCATTTAAGAGTATAATTGGAAGAAACAAATTTCAACTATTTTTTTCACTCAAATTTTCTTAAAATTGCATTGAATTTTTCCAGTGATATTTTAGATGATATCTGTCAAAATATTTCCACCAATTTTTTCCCTTTTCCTCTGAAAATAATTGCAAACAAAATTTTTTTTGATGAATTTCGTCTCACATTTCAGACAGAATTTTCCAGCTACAAAACATTGAAGTTTTTCTTGCAAAAAAAATCTGTTTGCAAATTTTTGACAAAAATCACAGAAAAAATAAAATTTAAATTCCATTTTTCAATAAGTATGGTCTTGGACTATCAATAACTATTTTTCTTTAGAACTTGGATATTAGACCGACCCTCTAACTTTTATTTTATTAATATTAATTACTATTACTAGAATTTGAGTTTTTATTTATAGTGACAATTATATTTCCTATGGTCAAGATTCTTTCTCAATATTTCAATGTTAGGTTTCGCTTTTACAAAATACTTTGTTGATTCATATTATATCACACACATATTCAAGAATAAAATCATTTAAAGGAGAAAAAAGGAAAAGAATAAATTTTGAAGAAAGACATAAACCAAAGGGAAGATTAGGCATAAGTGTGAGTGAAACAATATTGGATTAGATCAGGAAAAAGATTATGGTCATTCCATATTAGTACCCCTCCATTATAATCTTCCATAATTGTATCTTTTCAGGATACATGCATAGCCATAAGTGTGCAGTCATGTGGAGCCGATATTTGGCCAAGAAGGTTGTTTGTTCAATCCTCCATCAATTTCGTCCCTTGGCCTTCTTTCAAGTATTGTTGAGGTGGCTGGAGATTACAGGTAATTATCATTTTATTTGTAGGCATGGCTCAAGCTTTATTGATATTTTTGGATATGCACTGGATGTGGAGGAATGAGATGTGCTTCTTAGTCCCGTAACATTGTGTTCCACTGTGAATGAAAGTGGTCAATACTTTGTCAAATTAAACGACGACAGTTCCTCTTGTCACTAGTCAGGGATATTGTGAACAACTTGCAGGCCCAAGAAGTCCCATATTTGATAGCTCTATACATGTGTTTAAAGCGAATCATCCAGTCTCTCACAATTTGTTTTTGGCAGTTCAAAATTAGGGGCGTTCAAGGAGGTATCGCACCAATTTTAATTGCTGTCAATGAATCGTGGCATTTGCCTTTTTGGAATCACTTAAAGCTATTGATTGGTTCCATTCTGATTTTTTAGCATAAACAGGAAGGAAACTTCAAAGTAAAACAACGGCAATTGAGATAATTTTAAAGTGGAGCAATTCATAAAGTTCGGAGGTTTCTCACTCGCTATAAGGTTTTTTTTTCCTTAATTATCTCATGATTTTTTAAACATTAAACATAATAATTTTGAGTTTATATGATCTCGTCATAAGGCTTTTTTTTCTTAATTATCATATGATTTTTTAAGATTAAAGAAAATACTCATATGAGATACGATAAAAATTTATATAAAGAAAATGAAAATAACGAAAGATTGTTTATTAGGAATTGTAAACAAAAGTGATAAAGGAAATTTAACAACTTTTTTTCTTGTAAATTCTTTCAATTTTATCAAAATTTGATTTTTTTTAATGCATTAGTTTTTTTTAAATGTTGAATCGAATTTCAAACTCCTAAATTTAGAAATCTTCTTTCAACTTAAATAATTTAATTTTAACCGTTGTTTACTTCTCTCTTTGAACAGTCGTTGTTTTTTGAGGTTATTATACAATATCTATTTATTATTATTTTTTTAAACCGATTAATAATACTATAGTTAATCATGACACGTGGGACACAGGCTTCCGTCTAGTTTTAAACTACACGTAGACTTTTTACACATTCAACACGTCTACCGCATGTCCCATGAGTGAAAATCCCTAATCGAACACCCCCACCCCAACGCCCCCTCCAGGCTACAGCTCTGCCTCTCCGAAAAAATGGCAACCCACAACCACAAGTGAAAACAGACAACGCCACAGTCCCACAACCAGTTGCCCGCAGTCAGACAACGCTGGTTCTCCTCTGTAACCTTGACACACTCCCAACTATTCTCCTCTATCACCCTGACAGAGCCACAAAATCCTCCATCGTCGTCAATTCGTGCTTCTCTTAAGCATTAAGGTATTTCTCTCTTCTTGTGCTTTGTGAGTTTGTACTTATACATTGATGTGTATTTCTTATACGATTGTGAGGTTGTAACTGTGAATTTGATGCTTTGTGTATGTGCCGTTTGCTTGTCAACTAAATTGATATAATACAATCACCTCTCCGTGAGATTCAGAAAACAACGCAATTCTATTGTTGATTTTTGTATTGGATAATTTCTTTGTTTTCAATTGAATGGGTGTAAGTTATAACTTGGATAACTTTTTAGATGCTTTTAATTTACGCAACCAAAATGTTGAGTGTTTCGAAGTTTTTACAAGTTTTAATGCATTTTGCAGCAAAAAATGTAAAGAAAAAAATGTTGAGACTTTATTATATTTTTACATTTCTGTTTCATTTTAAATTTAAATTTATTAAGAATTTTAAAGTATTTAATTTTAATTAAAATTTCGGATAATTCGATTCGATTAAAAATTTTATTTCGATTAATATTTTTTTTTTTTATCAATTTCTGTTAACAGAAAGTCGGCATTCCAGGCAAACCTGACCTTAATATTTGGCAGATCTGTAAGTTTCTTTATTACTTCTTGTAAATATCTTTTTGAAGGCTGAATGTGCGAGTTATTTTGTTCGTCAAATATTAGGGTTAGGTGTGCTTTTTGTTGCTTTGATCTCTGAGTTTTCTTACTTAGAAGACATAATTTTTCTTCATAAATTCCATCTTTCTAATTGAAAATCTCCTATTGTTCTGTTTGTTTGACAGTTGATCTTAATTGAGGATGACAATCACCCAAACTCTTTATATGTTTAGTTCTCAGTTTCCTTATGGTCATTCTCTCTTGAAGCTTGATATTACTATTCCAGAAACTGATGACGGTGAATGGAATATATCCTCTCCAGAAATAATTCGCCACTTTTATTCTGATGGTTTTGATGGTCGAAACTATATGAGAAGTGGGAAATTCGGTTCGAAGCTTTACATCCTCGGAGGTGTATGTCAGCATATAACTCCCGAAGGAAATTTTGCATACGAGTATCCACTTGATGTAATGGTGTTTGATCCCGCTGCTCCTGACCCCTCCTCAGATGATACACTAAAGAGTTTCAATGTCAGCCCAATGAATTTCGGGAAATTAAATCCTCTTATGTTCGAAGTGGGTGGAAAGTTGTTTGTACTTGGATGTTTGGCAGGTTATCCTGCCGATGAATCAGTTAAGGATAAGACGTTCGAAGAGTATGATCCTATAACTAATCAATGGACAATTAGGCCGTCTCCTCCCATTTGTCCTCGTACATATATGTTTTTCTCTGCTTTAGTTTTGGATTATAGCACAGTTGTCCTTCAATCGGGTACAGCAAATCCTCTTTATATTTTTAACCCAATAACTTGTGAATGGACAAGATTGGAGCTCCCGCCTATTTACACGTATGTCTGTTCTCCTGAAATCACTCCCTACTGCTGGAGTAGAAATCAATTGATTTTCGGTTATAATCCAGTTCTTATCGATGACTGCTTTTATGTGGCTCTACTTAAGGGGATATTTCGGAAGATTGGTCCTATTCCTTTGTTTTCATCAATTGCTAGTGGTGTTGAACATCTTCGTGATCTCAATCCATCTGATGAATTTGCAACTGTGGAATGGAGGGGTAAATCACTTAGCTATGAATTTCCAGCACTTTTTCAAAATATGAACTTGATGGAAATGTTTCATCTGGGTAATTGGCATTTTTGTGTGATGGAGACGACTACATATCATTCTAATTCCGATCCTTTGGATCCTGGCGATTATGGCATAAATTTTGATTTATATATACACAAAGTTGTCGACAATGCCAAAGGATCCTTGAAGGCAGAATGCTTGCATGCAGCCAATTTCAACATCGAGACTGAAAATGTTTGTATTGGTGACATTATTTCGTATCATCTGATGAACCAAGTAAGTATACTGTCTTTTCACTTGTTTGGATTAGATATTATATTTGAATATGATTTTGTTGGATAATGCAAATTGTTTTAAATTAAGTGTGGTTGGATTGTTTATAGACTCTGTATGTTCAATTTTATGTCAAAGGTAGTGATGTGTTTGAGTCTCGTATGGTGTTTTCTATGGTCCTCTGATAAGTGATCTGAGTTGAGATTAAAATATTAGTCATGTAACCAAGTATATTAAAGTTGGTGTTCACATCATCCAAATTGTAATGATATGATGTTATTCTGATAGTATATTGCAAGTATTGAATGTTAAATTTGTTTGTGTTATTGATGGCTAATGAGAATGAATTACATACATATAAGTTGTGTTGAGAATTTTTGAAATGCACTTTACATGTTGCTGCATTGATTTTGCAGGAGATGCCAAGTGAGTTTGTTTCTTCAAAGAGAAGAAAAATTGAAGAATCTTAAATGGAGAAAGTATATTGATGCCAGGTAATGGTCTGATAACTTGAGTTGTTTATGTTATTATATTGCGAATATTCAATGTTAAATTTGTTTGTGTTATTAATGATATGGTAGGTAATGAGAAGGAATTACATACAAGTAGTGTTGAGGATTTTTGAAGTGTAGTTTACATGTTGCAACTGCTTTCAATTTTGCAGGAGATGCTCAAGTGAGTTTTGAAAGATTGAAGAATATGTATTCTGGAGAACATCAATCTTGAAGTGATATATTTTGAGAGGTGTTAGCATATTTTTGTGGCAAATGTCTCTTTGAGATGAACACAACATTGATGGTCTCATTCGAGTTCTGCCAAAGGAGCATTGATGTGTTAAGTTGGTCTTTTTCAGGCTTCATTTATACATTAGTTTTGAACTTTTAAATGTAAATAGGTTTAAGAAAAGAAAACAACACTTGGTAGTTCCACTATGAACCATGTCGACATTTTACAGCAGCTTCATCTTTGGAGGATAAATGGGCTAGACTTCAGCTTTATCTGGAACTTCTTCACAATAGTAAGGCACAATATCCCCAACCAATATACATTGATGAGAAGATGCCTTGAATTTTTTAAAAAAGCATTTTACCTCTTTTATTATATATATCTTATGCTCCTCCATTCTAATGCAGAGGAAAAATTTAGGCATCTGAATAGCAAGCATGTCTTGTGCTTTCTCATCAAGCAATGATCCACTTGATTTCTATACGACATAGCGTCAGCGTGCTATAATGGAATCAGTTGATATCTTTCGTATAATCTACAAGCTAAACCTCCGACCAAAAAAAATAAATACAATGGTTCTTGCGACACATGAACTACTCGAGGAGATTCATTTCCAGCATGGGGTCTACATCATCCTTTTGAAAAGATCTAAGAATATTTAACAAAACCCCCTATACTCATTGTTAGTCAAATCTGCTGGTTGCCTTGAACGATGCGTTTGCTCACGATAAGAGCTCGCGTTGGAACGATCTAACCGCGTGCAGGTAAGAACTGGTTTGTGCGTGGGTTTGTACTGCCTAAAAAAGTTTAGGACTTTTTGGGTTATGTAGCTAAACTATTGACTAAGTTAAATTAAGTCACATTACTCCTAAATGCGGAAAATAGTAGAGAAATTTAAAATGCAAGAAAATAAAGGACTGAATTTAAATTGCATTAAAGTAAATTTTTACAATTACTGTAAACTACTTACAGATGACGTCTCAAAAGATGACTGACTAACCATTGCAAGTGATTCTTTCTACCCTTTTAGTAAATGGTAAGGCAAAAATGATGAAAGCTATACTAAGTACAAGAAAATGAAAAATAAATAGATAGTGCAATGTTAGTGTGTGTAGATCCCTTTTTTTGAAAACTCTTTTCTTATATTAAGTCTTCGATGCAGTTATCCCACATTCTGAGCGGTTGTAGCATCCCCACTTTCTCAAGGCCAAGACCATGTTCATTCAACATAAAACTGACATACTAAGTCTGTGTTACGTGAAAAATCAGTTGTCTATTTGACATCAGAAACAACTGTTCAAGTAACTGCTCGCGCCTCTTATTCGCTTGGACAACCATCCTCCTATATCTACGTCACGTGATCATTAGCAAACATTGTCATTCTCACACCTGTAGCTGTAATTCGTACCTGTTATACGTTCGCGAACCACCAGAGATTATCACTAAGGTCTTTTATTTTGGATATCTCGCCAACATCTATTGTACTCGCTTACAAGTCAGACTCTTATCTTATCTCACGCTTATCGATGAACTTCTCTATTCGTTCGCCCAAGCCATAGAAGATGACTTTCTTCGCTGGTTGCATCCACATTTAACCCCATAATTCAACATAACTCCCAGGGGTTAACACTCACGCCACCAAGAAAGGATCATCCACTCAGGTTGTATCTCTCCACCACTAAGGAATCGATTGGATGCGTCATTATAAATAGGCTTTATGCCTTAGTAGTTAGGTGAGTCAAATCCCTCAGTTTAGTTAACTAGTATCCAAGTTTACATTCACAAATAATCACATAATATCCAAGTTTACATTTCAATCACATTATCTCAATCAAAACACAATTTACTCAAGATCACTAAAAATGCCCAAACCAACACATTTTTAAACAAAATTCACTGTGAATAATTACAATGTTACAAGAAATTAAGCCTAGTATATTTAACCATGCAAGATTCAATCAATAATTAGATAAGTGTGGCATTTACACTTACCTCAAATTCAAGCTAAGTGTGCCTCTTTGACAAGCGCTCTTTTCCAACTCCTAATCAACATATTTTGTATGTGATTCATTAACAAACAATCATAAACAAAAGTACTTCTTTTGAACTTAAGTTTCCACGATTCTTAACCCCAAATTCATTTATTCATCATAAAGTTTTCTCCTTTTCATTTAAAATCCTTTTCTAGCACAAACCAGCCATCATTTTTCTCACTTTCCTATGTTCAACATCGAGATACAACTTAAGGAGTTCAGACCTATCTCTTTGTCCTCATTCCAAAGTTTCATAGACCTTGTATGCTTAAGGAGTTCAAACCTATCTCTTTGTGCAATGTTATTTATAAGATCACAACAAAGTTGTTGGCTAACCGACTTAAACAACTCCTATAGGGGATTATTTCTAGTGCCTAGAGCGCATTTGTTGAGGGGAGGTACATTACGGATAATATTATTATTGCAAATGAGGTCTTGCATTTTCTTCGGGCAAGCGGAAGGGGAAGTAGGGTTGGTCGGCACTGAAACTTGATCTTGCGAAGGCGTACGACAAAGTTGACTGGGATTACCTTGAATTTGTGATGAGGAAAATGGGGTTTTGCGAGAGGTGGTTAGATTTGATGAATATATGCTTTCGGTCAGTGAAGTTCTCAATTTCGCTGAACGAAAAAACCATTGGGCCCATTATCCCGGGTAGAGGGTTGAGGCAAGGGGACCCGTTGTCCCCTTACCTTTTTATCATATGCAGCGAGGATCTTTCTAGGATGCTATGGATGCATGAGCTGCGAGGGAGATCCATAGGTGTACTATTGCGAGGGGTGCGCCACAAATCTCCCAACTATTTTTTGTGGACAGTTCCATTATGTTCTTTAAGGCTGAGAGGAAGGAGTTCTTGGTGATTAAGAAGATTTGGCAGATTTTAGAGAAGGGTCTGGACTGGAGGTTAACTTGCAAAAATCTACATTGATGTTTAGTGCCAATGTGGAAGGTCAGGTGAGGAAGGATGGCTGTGATTTGATTGGGGTTCAAGAGAATAGAGGAGGTGGGAAGTTTTTGGGGAAGCCTCTGTTTATGAGAAAGAAGAAGAGGGAGGTATTTGGCTTTATCAAGGATAGGCTTTGACAAAAATTTGGCAGTGGAAGTCTCGGAACTTGTGGAAGGCGGGCAAGGAGGTCTTCTTGAAGACGGTTGCCCAGACGTTGGAGAATTGCGTTATGAGTCTGTTCCTCATTCCGACCGAGTTGTGCGATGAAATCCAAAGAGTGATGAACGCATATTGGTGGTGTGATGCACGGGACAGTGGTGGAATCAAATGGCGAAGCTGGGACAAGATGTGTAAGAAAAAGTGTGAAGGAGGGATGGGGTTTAAATGCCTACATACGTTTAATTTGGCTCTCCTTGCTAAACAGGGGTGGAGATGTGTTAAAGCCCGTGACTATTTGATGGCTTAGGTTCTTAAAGCTAAGTACTTTAGGAATGGGACAATATTTGAAGCTGCGTGTGGTGGCTCTGCTTACTTTATGTGGAAGTGTATCTGGAAGGCTTTCCAGGCTGTGAAGCTTGGAATCCGTAGGAGAATCGGTGATGGTAGGGCTACTTATGTATGGAACATTCTGTGGCTTGTTGGGGATGGGAGCCCTTTTATTGAGTCCCCGATGGGTGGGATGGAGAGAAACGTGTTGGTGGTCGACTTGATGAGGGATGGGGGCAGGGAGTGGAATGTTAACCTTATCAACTCGATGTTTAGTACGAGGGATAAGGAGAAGATCTTAGTTTTTTTGTTGTCTCTTTGGGTTAGTACGGATGGGTGGTATTGGTGGGGCGAGAAGAGCGATGACTATAGTGTTAGGAGCGGGTATGATTTTATACTACAGAATAATGTTAAGAATGGCAAAAGTGCTACAAATGGTGGAAATCAAGAGGTCTTGTTCTGGAAAAAGGTGTGGAAAACTAATGCTCCTCCAAAAATGATCCACTGTTTTTAGAGAGCATTGACAAATTGTTTGCCGACTATAGAGAACCTTGCTCGACAGAACCTCTCCCTCTCATCGGTGATGTGTCTTGTGTGTGGTGAGGGAGTGGAATCGAGGCTACATATGCTGGTGGAATGTAGCTTGACCAGCTTTGTGTGGCGTGCGACGAGATTGGGAAACTGGGGACTGGATGCCAGATGTTTGATGGACTGGGTAAAGGCTGGCCTGGAGCTCGTGGATTGTGACAAATGGGCATGTGTGTTGGCTGTGCCTGGGCATTATGGAATCATCGGAATGACGTGGTATGGAGGGACAAGTTCTCGACAATGAGAGCGATTTTCTTCAAGGGCCTCAGTGTGTTGCGATCTTGGCAAAAGGTAAGAGCGGAGGAGTTGGACGTGGATAACTGCAGTATGAGAGTTGAGATTTGCTTGTGTTGGACCAAACCTGTGGTAGTTGTCCTGAAAATAAATGTGGATGCGACGTGTAACGAGATCTGGAGTGCGACAAGTATGGTCCGCAGATCCGGACTTGGTAGTTTTGTTAGTGGACAGGTTCGCAGGTATAGGGCGTGTCTCGATCCGACTATCTTGGAGGATATGGCTATTCGGGAGGTATTGAGCTGGGTTAAGGAAAGAAACATTAGGAATGTTGAGGTGGAGTTCTATTGTGCTTTGTTATGACGATCAATGATGGGTCGCCATATGATTTTGTTTTTGGTCTGGTTATTTCTAATTGTATCTCTATTCTTTCTACTCTTTGCAATGTAAGAGTCGTGTTGATTAGAAGATTCGTGAACTTGGTGCTCGGGTTGCAAGTTCCTTTTCGGATCGATTTGTGTGGGGATCCTAGCCCCGACTTGTATTGTTGCTGCATTGGCAGCTGATTTAGCAATTAATTGATCTTTGCTTTGATTCAAGAAAAACATAGAGATACAACTTTTCTTTCAATACAACCAACTTAAAAATCATTTCTTTCTAAAACAAAGGTAAATCCTTGCAACCCATTCCACTCTCTTACTCCCCTTTCGAAAAAATTATTTCTCTTTCTATTAAATACACCAAGTGACATTTAATCACCATTCACAAACCCTATATTCCATCCTTACGAAACCGTCAACTCGCATCACTTTATTTTAAAGATCTACTTGACTTCTTAACATTTTATATCCATCTAAATCAAAATATACTCAACAAGCCCAACATTGTTCAAGCCAATAATCCACTAATCTCAAATCATATGCAATGTCTAACATTTAACATTAATCAAATAAAAATACTTAAAAATTCAAAATCTTACCTTATCAAATTCTCCAATAGTGGGAAGGATACTCTTTTAAATGTTGGGTATTTGTTTTGATGAGTGGCTTGATTTCTAAGTGAGAGAGAAGGTTTTGGGGTATGGAAATGTGTGTGGGATTTAGGATTGTGTTTGTTTTAAAATTAGATCAAATGAATATTCTATATTTTCTGGGTGATTACACGAACAAACTATGCTATAACTGTCGTGTTGTTAGGAAACATGTACGTTTTCGTGAATTTTGTGTGAAACTTGTAATTTTTCGTTCCACTGTTATTTTAATAAATAAATAAATCTTTATGGAGAAAATTTGAGAGTGTTATAAGGAGAGTCATTTAACATTCACTAGATCAATAACACAACTGATTCATTCAATTGTGGCTTACTTATCCTAATTCCACAATTACAAAGGTTTATATGTAATGAACTTAATTAATCAATTCAATGATCGGGTCATTTTTCAATCTACAAAATAAAAATCAACTTAATTAATAATAAAGTCTTAATTAATGTCATCAATCGAATTAATGTCTCTATAAATTATTCGAGTTAGTGATTCATTTTGGATTAAGATCACTATTCACAACAACAATCTAGTTAAGCTATGTTTAGAGCATTCCAACAACATTCTTCTAAATCGTCTTTAAAATTATTTTTTTTACTCACTCTCTTAACTCTTAACTAATTACTATCTAAAATTATAATTTACTCCAACAATATTCTTTATGCTACTCTTTTTTTAATATGTTATTAATAAAATTAATAATTATCACTCATTATTAATACATCACTCTTTATACTACTCTCTAAATAAATAATAAAAAATATAAAGAGAGAATTATTCATATGTCTTGAAATTAAAAGAATTAGTTGATGTTGAAAAAGTCTCCTGAAAATATTTTTATTTAATTCACTATCTTAAATAAGAAAAAAGAAAATTATAGAAACTCTCTTAAATTAAAAAATGATTATTCATATATGATTACATTTTTTAATAAAATCTGCAAGCAACCTAAACAAGGAACCCTCATAGCGAACTCTTCCAATCTTTCTCCTCTTAGGTGGAAGTCCATCTCAATCATCAGTCCGTTCAGCTGATTCTGAATTTCCCCTCATCTCATCCAAACCATTTGCACAGTTCAGATATGTAAACACACTTCCCTCAGCCCAGGCCTGGTCGAGGCATTAACTGGTAAAATTTAGGGTCAATTACATTTACGGAGAAGTCACCACATGCCACATTAAAGTTTGACTTTTCCACAAATGCCATATTCTGAAACCTATACCACCATATGCCACTTTCTTCAAACTTATCCCTGAAATACCACTTATTCACCGCATGTTCACAAAACATCCACACATTGACAAAGTTGGTGGATATATTGTGGATATGTTATGGAGATTAATTTTTTTAAAAATGTCTACAATATATCCACAAAGCGCCCACACATTCATTAATTTGTAGATACGTTGTGGATATATTGTGGACGTTTGATTTTTATAAATTCGATTTATGTGTGAAAATCTTTATAAATATCCACAAAGCATCTACACACATAATTAATATTCACAGCACATCCAAAAAGTATCCACTCATACAAACCGTTCACACCTAATATGTCATTGAAAACCCTAGCCGCCAGCCTATTTACACTTTTATGAACAACTTATCCACACATTATCCGCGATACATCCACACATTATATATTTTTCTTTTAATTTCACAAACACAAAAATATACTCACTTTTTATATAATTTCAATACTTATCAACTGATTGTTAAACAAATATCAAAAAGTACACTTATTAGCAATCCAGATATAGTCATTTTTTTGTTGTGGATCAAAACCTCTCTTAAAAGGCTACCTCATTCGAACTGCCAACCTCTCTTTCTTCTTTTAAGAAGAGAATAAGAAAAACAGTAAAGTTTTTACTCTTGCATTTATCTTTCTTACATTGCCTGCTCATTATATCTTGAAGCGATGGACTCGAAATGCAAAAATTGCGGCTGCAACTGATGAGCGTCTTGATGCAACTTCACTGTTTTATGATGAAAGGAAGAATTCCACTCCAACATCAGTTACTTACAACTCCATTGCTATGGCCCCGACAAGATGAAATGACTCAACGGTTTAATCTCAATGATATTGGTGCTTCAGTTCAATCTGTTTCCGATTTGAATCTTCCTCGAATGGCGCCCAGACGGTTGAATTGTTTTTTAATGATTTGAGGAGTGTTTATTTCTTATTATATAAGGTGTTATTTTAGTCATAAGTTTTAAAATGTTAATTAAGGAATATGTTTGATTTGGTATAAGAAAAAAAGAATAATCAAACTTTAACTCGGCACTTATGTCCTTTTCCCATTACATTTATGCCTCCCTTTGACTTTTTATTTGCACAATTTATTGTAAACAAAATATATTACACAATTAACTTTTTATTTGCATCTCGTACAATACTAAATCCTACTTAACAAATATACACAGTTTTGATAAATAAAGAGCCACAACAGATCAACTTTTTATTCATTACAGAGCTGCACATTATCCCACATTGCTGAAATAATAACATTATACGAAACAAAAACTTCATACAAAATGGATTTCATATTAAAAACAATTAAACTGCCAAAAAACTTCAATCTATTATACAACACAAAAAAATCATATAAAAATAAAAACAAAAAGGTTAAAAAATTATAAAAATATGAATTTAACACTTTATTAAAAAAAAATTCCACAACGAAAGTAAAAATTAAAAAAATAATATATATATATATTCTCAATGCAAATGTTAAAAATCGATTTTAAATTAATTTATACTTAAAATAAACTAGATAAAAAAACAAACTAAAACTATGTATATGAATGAAATTGAATACATACAGTAAAATTATATCAATTAAACAACAACATATTAAAAATATAAAAAATATATATAAACTGAAATGCATAAAAAAAATTTTAAAAAATCATTCTTAATTTATATTAACACTACAACAACAGCTATATCAGCAATATCATAAATTTCTATCACGAAGGTAACAACAACACAAAAAAACATAAATTAGGAACACTTAAAAATAATTACTAACACAACTTAATATAAAAAATCTGTAAAAATAGAAAAAATAAATAATTTTTTTAAATATTTAGAAACTAAAATATTACAAAGTTTTGGAGAATACGAAGTGTTAAAAAATGATTGAAAGTTAATTTACACTTAAAATAAACTAGAAAAAAAATCAAACTGAAACTATGTATATGAACGAAATAGGAA
>CANYCX011682577.1:0-10686 GCA_948193385.1 Breynia disticha f. nivosa | reverse complement strand
AAACATTGGTAGAATCTTATTCTCTAACAAAAACCTAACAAAACCCCATACCAATCATCCAATTTCGTTCACAAAATCAGAATACAAAGGAAGATTTTTACCTTGTTCTTCCTGTCAACCCTAGCACAAGAGGAGTATGGTAGAGGGGAGGAAAATCTACGTAATGTGGGTGTTTTTCTTGTAAATTTTCAAGTAAAAAGAACTAGGATTGAGGTTGTAAGTGTAAAGGAAGGTTTGGGAGCGTTTTTGTGAAGTTTTGGCCGAACTCAAGTCTATTCTCTCTCTCCCCGACGAAACTCGCGTCTGTTTTAATAAGTTTGCCAGCAGTGGGCAAACGGCCAAATGGCCGTTCCTTCTGGCCGTTTCCACTCTGGAAACGTGGTTTTAGGGGGAAACGGCCATGCAGGCCGTTCCTTGGCCATTTCCGGCCATTTTTCGAGCATTTTTTCGACGATTTCCTCTAATTTTAACAGGGTATTTTTGGGTTGTTACAATATAGTTCTTTTATCTCTGTGCATAATGATTGGTAGAATTTTATGAATGTGAATCTCAATGCTTAAGCTGACATATATAAGAGATATATCAAGAGGACCTTGAAACAAGAGCTTTCATTCTAAACATCCCTAGTCAGTTATTGCTATGAGAATAGTCAGAATATTAAGACTAACATGCTCTTTTTGATTTAGTGGGTTCAGTCATACGAAACACAATGACACTGTGTGTCAATCAAAAATTATGGACATATGCCCAGGACATGGTATTTGAATTAGATCCGTACAATGAGAACACTACATGATTCAGAATCATAAGAATTCTCATATGCAAGTCTTACATTATATTTCTTATACTTGAAATCTCTATAAAAATCTAGATCAGTTACTGTATGTTTTGACATACACCTACCATGTCTGTAACATGGTGACAAGTATGATTATAGTTGGGCATGCACTGATTTATATTGGGGAGCATGAGAGAAATGAAGGGTCTCAAAGGAGAGAGAATATCACTACCTTTTGATCAATGATTTGAGAAGTATGTGGCCTCATCCAGATGAAATAATGAGCTTAATTATTTATAATTAATACTTCAGTGCCACGGGTTTATATAAAGAAAGGAATAATAATACATAAGGATGACTCGATCTAAGCCTTACATTAATTTTGATATTTGAGGGTAAGGAACCATGTAAGATTGTATTAGATCGAACGAATGACACCACTTCTTAATTTAATGTGGATTGTCATTCTAACTTCCTAGAGTGTGTAAATGACCTTTAGGAATTGATAATTCCTATTTTCAACTTTAAATGGATCTATGGTATTGCACACAAAAAAAATCAGATTAAGAAAAGATAATTTTGGTATTTTCAGTTTGACCAAATAATTGAATCATGTTTATGGACATTTTATTTGGGTCAATTATGGGATTAAATTTAAGCTATATGGACCCTAGGAGAAAAATTTTAGCAACCCATATATATTTATTGATAATATTTTATTAATTATTAAAAGGTAAAAAAAGAGAGAAGAGTTTGAGCTACATTCAATATCTTATTATTGTCTTTTTAATTAGCCAAAAAACCTAGAGAGAAAAACAAATATCTCTCAATTTTTGTTGCCTTCACGCATTGATATACAGCCCAAAGCAAGTCCCAATCCCATATTCAAAACCAAAACACAATAGAGCTAGCACTCTCCCTTTCACTTAATTGTTTGGTGTGTGTGTGAGCATAGAGGAGGGTAGCTCAAGGGAAGCCTTTTGGTAGTGATTTGATGTAGATCAAATGTTGAATGAATGTATGTTCATACATTAGATACTTTATTTTCATCATCTGAAATAAAAAGGTGACATATTTTAAGGTATAATCACTAATCTGGTTAAACTAGTTTCAATATAAGTCATGTTTGAGATCTTTGTGTGTTTTTATGGCTGTGTTTATAATAAAATTTCAATCTTTTTGCTATTTTTACAAAATTTTATGTGTCGTAAATCCTAACAAGACTGTATAATGATATGGGCATTGCACTACATGTGGTCTCACCATGATCATAAGAGAGAAAAGCTTGCCAAAAATATTGATTGCGGATCATATGCAACCATGTCGATTTTAAGGACTTATATGGATATTTTGTAACGTTTTGAAAGGGCATTTGAGTATTTTCAAAGCAAGGCTATGACTTATCATTTATCATGCCTATTTAATAAAGAAAAGGGTTTTTGAACACACATTATGTTAGAAATAAATATTCTTAGAATTATAGATTTATTATTTAGCTTGTCAAATGAATTATGCTGTGATTATTTGAATTTTTTTTCATATGTTATGTTTAATGGGTAAATATTTTTGTGAGTAATCTAAATTAGTATGTATGAATGTTCACTATTGAATAAGGAGGTTTATTGTTACACTTGTTGTGTTGCTTAAGTGACAAATAACTTAATGTAGTTAAGTGTAGCACAAAAGTAGAATATTTACTACTCTTTAAAACAACTCTAGAATGATCAAAAAGGCATTCTATATGAACTTTAACATGAGAATTCCAACAATACGACATCCCTAATCCTTAACTAATAGAATAACATCTGAAGTTTGGATTTGCCCATTCCTTAATTATGTTGTCTTTCACCTTATTTAATTTATTGATTTGCTTTGTTATTTCTATTTGTAAAATAAAAAATCAATCATTTTTACATTATTCAAATGTCTTTTATCTAAAGAAAAATTTCAAATAAGTTGAGTTTGTCATTCCACAAGAATCAATACTGGAAAGCTAATCCTATAAAACTACAGTCAATCCTGGTACACTTTCTAGCGGCAATAAAGAATCCTTTAAAAATCATGAAAGAACCAGCTGAATGAGATTTTCTTTACATATAATGAGAGGCACATGAAAAGGGTTAAGAGGAGGCTTTTTCATGTTTAAGGAGTGATTAGGATGAAATGTGGTGGTAAGTTTTATGAATGAAGGGAGGATTATAATGAGTCAAATAAATTGAGAGAGAGAGAGAGAGAGTGAAAGAAAGAGTGAGAAATTTATGAGTTAGTTGTGGTTTTAGTGGGGATGGTGGTAATGAGTAATGATAAATCCACTTTTGCCCATATTTATCCCTATTATTCGTCATCGTTTAATGTGTATTTCAAGTTTTTAACATTAGAAACATTCTATTTATCCCTTCTTTTATCTTTGGTAATTTCAACAAAGACTCCGTGCAATGTTGAAACAAAAAAGGACGAATCTGAGAAAAAATGAGCGAAAATGGAAGTGTTAGCTAATCACACAGTCGAGTCAAGGACTTACACAATTGTGTAGGTGTTACATAGACAAAAGAATTCAATTGTACAATCATGTAGTTTCTTGTGTGCTCAAACAGGAGGTTGCGCAGGTAATAGGAAAAACCGTTCAAAAAGTGGTAAAAACCCTAATTGGATATCGTTGGAACATGAGAGAAGACATCACATTACTTTTCTACTGATTTGGGAGAGAAAGGAAAGTAAGGGGAAGGTGCGTCGCTGTGTAGACATAGAACAGACGAGTCAGTTGATGTTAATTCACCATGGGTTTCTCTACAGTTGATGACTTTTCTTGTATCCTTATTGTTATTTTGTTTTTCATTATAAATGAAACACTATTAGGCATCTAAGTTGAAATGAACATTAAAATTGATAATTGTTTGGTTGACATATTGTTTTGCCAACAATTTATTGTAAATTGAGATTCATTTATGTTTTTTATTGTTAATTGTTTAATGGACACTTGTGTGTGATTTGTATAGGACTAATAAAGAAATCGAATATATGATTAAATCACTCATAATTGGAAAGAATTGTATGTAAACCTAGAGATAGGTCAACATAAATCTTCTCTATTAAGGTCAAGCTTAATAGCACAAATTCAGAAATCAATAATGTTGTGTTAGGATTTTTAATCAAGGAAGAATTCTGTTTAATCAACTTAACATTGGGTGTTAACTAACTAGAGAGAGATTTTAGTACAACTTAAGAATTGCCATGGTTCAGTCGCCATAATTCTGAGTAAGAATTAACAATCGACAATTTGACCATCCAGGGAAATTTGATACCTGAATGATGTCTTTTAACCTTGCTACTCTCTATCTCGTTTAATCTTCTAGAGGTGTTTTGATTATTTGTTTTATAATCGCTCTTATTCATAGACTAAATAATAATTGTAACGCAAATAGCTAGTAGTTCAATCTCTGTGTGATCGACACTTGAGTCTCTTAGACAATTTACTGCAATGATACTTGCTTATTATCCTTTTTGGCGGTAATCTAAGGAAAACGTGAAGTAGGGTTTTTGGTTTTGGTTGTTAATGAGTTACTCTTTTTAATTATATTTTTTAAAGCAGTGTGAATGTTTTTTGTTGTGTTTGGATTTTGGTTAGTGTGTTGGTTTGGTTTCAGTGAGTTGGATTTTACTTTTATTTTAAATGTGATGTTAAAGTATTTTTTTTTCTTAATGTCTTAACAAGATTTTTTTTAACAGTGTTAAAAAAGTTTCAAACTTTAGGAACCAGGGAAAAATCTTTCCTAAAATTTAAAATAGTGATCACGAGTCATTTCTTCAAAAAGCAAATACGCAACTTGACATTTCCATGATAATATAATATAACAAGGCAGTAGGTTTATTGCTCAGCAGATTCAACCATCTCCGGTAATTGCGTCTGCTTCATTCTGATAATTTAGATAATGGTGTGCTTTTTCTCTCTATATAAAGAAACCCACAACTCTCCAAACTAAAGTCCGCAAGGTGAAGTCATGTCGAGAATGCATCTTAAGGAAATCTTTTCATCTAAAACTTGTTGCTTCTTCTCAAGTCATTAACCAAATAAGTCCATGAATCGTAAAAACTACAACACTTACAACACATTTCGTACTAGGAAGGTGGTTTCGTTCATTCTAGTACATACGTTGTTAAAAGTTTGTTGCATTTTTGTTCATCTTAACTAGTGGGCATTTCCATTTTCAGTAAGGATTAATTCGGAATTAGAGCGAAAGCATAGTTTTTATCTCACGAGAACAATTTTGCTAAAATTCAAACTTAAAAAACACGCTCAGCCAAACTGTACAAAAAATTGAATCGTCAAATCAACTAACATTTCACGGATTAAAAGATTGTTGCATGATAACAGTGATAATGCATTTCATGAGGAATCCATAGGTGAGAAATAGAGCAAAGAATTGATAGGATAAACGTAATCACTAGGTGTTGGTTGGACTGACAATATAATTCTCTCATAAAAGGTTGAATCTAGGTTCGAGTCTGAGGAGAGTCGCCCCCATAAGGAAAAAACCGTGTCTCTCGTTCCGAATCTGGATTAGTCTCGGCCAATGTGCCGGAATACCGTAGGTTCAGACAAAAAAGGATCAACGTGTTGAATGACTAAAACAACACATAACCAGAATGGTGACAAGTGGCCTACACTCTATTCATTCCATCATTTCATTTTATATGACTCAGACTTGCCATGACAGTCAGTTTCAAGCAACAAACTCTAACTCACCATTCTAATGAATTCTTTTTTTCCAAGAAATTAAATTAAATGATAATACTTCTCAACTACAAAATATTTGAGGACCATATTTAACCAAAAATACACTTCACTTCTTTTTTTCTTTCTCTTAATTGCAAATTAATGTGTACATGGTAGTCAGTCAACTCAATATATACACAAGGAATTAAATAATCCGTTCAATGCATGCATTTTCTCTCCTTTTTTATGGAAAACATTTAATTTATAACTAATTTTGATGGCATTTTTCTCCTTTAATTAGTATTTTTTTCTCCCTTCTACTGTTTCGATCATCCACATCATGACTCGTATCTCTACCTCACCCAATCAATCAAACTACTTGCAAAAACTAGTACAAATCATTTGAGTTAAGAGGTTCAAATTTTTAACGTAAAAGATAAAAGTTAAATTTGACGATATATAATAGGATGGATGTAAATAGGAGAAAGTGAGAGTAGTAGTCCCATAAAAGACTCTCTCTGTACATGGTATTTTTATTTATGCATGTTAAAAATTTTAGTATTTAATCCCAGTTTTGGGAAAAATAATTAAAATATTTATTAAGATTTTATTGTTCCTCTCAAAAGAGATTCTTAGATACGTCGCTGAAAATATGTGTGTACACTTGTAACAAATTCTATGAAAGTATACACATGATCTGTCTTTAGTTACAAACTTGTATACGTAGATAGATAATTATATAATTAATGGAATTCCAGGAGAGTTGCTCATTTTATTTTGGATAACCACTTTCGTTTTCGAGCTAGTAACTGGTCCATGCATGAATTGATGGTGAAATGAATGGTGACCAAGAAAAACCAAAGTGTTCTCTGGAGCACATGTAATCCAAACCCAATCCGTGGCCATTAAGAAGCTCTCCTCTACACCCTAAACCTGTGATTTTGAAATCACCTTCTCTGCCAATTGTGATTTAATTGGTATATGGATTACACAATGGTGCTTACAATGATGGCTTAGTGCATTTTTATGGGAGACATGTGCTAATGTACCCCATCGACTATATAACTAATGGACATGTAGTCTTTCACTTTTATTGAGAAAAAGTGAGATGTTAACGTCACTCATAAGGTGTTCGTAGAGTTATTAATTCAATTTTCAGTGAGGTTTTGTCATCCTTTCAAGATTAAATTTCAGTAGAGTCTTTTTTGTGAGGTAAAAGCTGTGATTCCACTCTGATCACAAATTAATTCTCGTCGAAATATAGAGATACCGAATGATTAAGAAAAAGAAATATACACAGTGCCGACGACTTGAGTCGTTAATTTGGCAGCGATTGATAATAACAGTCGAGTGAGAACAAATACAAACGACAATAAGACTTTTCTTTTATACCATAATTACAGAATGGCTTTATGAAATGTGTAAGTTTCATCAAGTGAGCGAGGTTACAATTAGGGTGTATTTTCTCTTTCATTGTCTGTCTGTCTGTAATGCACTGCTGGTTTATTCCAGGAGACAGTATCTCTGTTTCACAACTGGAAATTCTTAAGAATACATCAAATAATACACTTTAAGGACTACACTAATAAAGCAATAATTAAGATAAGCAGAACCATCTTTAGATTAGAGCTTTTGTGGTCTTAGGACAAAAATGTAGTGGCCTTTTATTAATAGTATCAGTATATATTTAAAATTTTTTTTTAAAGAAAAAATTCTTAATTAAATTCTTGTTGTTCAAATTTAAAAAGTACTCTATTTTTATTTATTATTCCTTCTCACATAGCATAATCTACATGTGTTTAAATTAATTATATAGACGGTTGAATGTAAAAAAAACTATTTTAAATTAATTAAAACATAAACTAAAGTTCAATTCTAGAATAATTTTAAGAAATCTTTATCTTTTTTATATTACTTGTGAAAGATTTTTGTAAAATTTTAAACTATCAAATTTTGAGATAAAAGGAATAAATAAAATAAATTGAAGAATGAGAGTTAGCCGATATCATAAATTGCTTGGAGAATTGCAGAACTTTATTAGACAAATATATATATATATATATATATATATATATATATATATATATATATATATATATATATATCATTTATAATTAAGGTAATCAAAGAATACAATCAAGAAGAATATTGTTAGTGTGAGTTCTAAGTTCAATACGGTTGTTTTGTATATTTACTTATTATATTGAGATAATATAGATAATACATTAAATTTAATTGGTCTATGTTTTTGTTCACATATTGAATCGATAAAATCTTCTATGATGTAGGCCTTGTTCATATTATCAGTGTAAGATACTAGATAGTGATTTATGTGAACATAAGAATGACATCTAAATATTCCTAGTAGATCATTATCGATGGGAATTGAAATTAACTAAGACTAATGTATATCTCTATGAGATGACTGTGTTTCACTAGTCATGGAACATAGAGTGTTGGATACATGAGAAGGTGACTAAATTGTGTATATCCTGAATTTTTGCTTTTTTACAAAATTTTATCGAACAATTGGCAGTAAGCAGGATAATAAAGAAAGAAGACACAAGAATTTATAGTTGTTCAACATCAACTTATCTACATTCACTACTTAGTACTTATACTAAGAATTTTTCAATCTACCATTACTTTCTTTCACAATTACACAATCACTTTCAAGATAAGTGAAAACTCTACAATATCATTTTCTAGCTAAATGAGAACCTCTACAATATTACTTTCTAGCTAAGTGAAAATTCAACAATTACAACAAGGACACTTTTACAAAGTGTTTCTGTGACAAATACACAACAATAACCATTTCAAATAATCAAGGTTCATGAGTAAATGAACTCACTTGTACAATAAATATCCTTGATAGTTTAGTAAGAGTAATCAATGAAGTTTAAAATGAACTGTTGTTGTAGCTCTTGTATTCTCAATGTGCCTCATGTTTCTCTTGTGAAACTATTATATCTCCTTTGTTTTTTTCTGTAGTTTTGAGCCCTTTTATACTTCATTTTGATTTTTCTGCCTGTTAGACACATATTCTTCTCGTTGTGCTTTGAATGAGATATGTATTTAATGCACTATCAGAATCTATTAACATGCTTTATAACATGCCTAACACACGTTACTGCACATAACATGACTTACTGTCTTTATTATCGTGTGCTACCACTTCATTTTAGAATGAGTTCAACTCTTGAAGTTTCTCGATAATGTACGTTATCTTCTATTTAACATACATTAACTATTCAACTCTATTTTTGTTCAATATATGTAACTTCATTTCACATGTATTGAATCTTTAAACCTAATGGTTTTGGTATTCTGATATTTCTTGATAAGCCTTGATAACTTGTGTTAATCTTCTAGGTAACGTATGTTACTCTTGAAATTTTTCAAATCATCTTTCAATCTATTTTCTTGTCTCAATATCATCAGTCATGAATTTTGGTTTTGAGTTTTAAGTCCAGTCATGAAGCTTAACTTTACTAATATATGTTGCCCATCATTAATGTATGTGACTGCATACGTTAACGTGCGTTACTCATCATAGCATCCATTAATCTTCAGATTTGATTGATTTCTTATTTTGCTTGATATAGCACTTAACTAACATGGCTTATCAGTACATAATGTATGCTACTCATTCTCCACACTTGACTTTCTCAGCTTTACCAATTTCTTTAACTTTGATGATCACATGAGAGCCTATTTATTGATATATGTCAATTTCAATATTTATTTTATTATCAAAATACAATGAAGATCTTAATATTGATCACCATTGATCCAACATAGAGTACATAAATACATCATAAAGAGAATGTATTGGATCAATCCACATAATAAAAATGCTACATAGAAGTCTAGCGTCATAAGCATTCTTATGGTGATGTTTATAATAATATCCTTAAAATATAAGTCTTTATGTAACTTGGGTGAATTTTAGTGTACTTTGACATATACTTAATGTGCTCATAATTGAGTTGCAAGTATGAATATGATTGGGTATACTAAAGTCTATGCTGAATGGTCATAAAAAAGTGAAGGGATTGTCACTCTGGTTAAAAGAGATGATATTACTGGCTGTTTGATGTGTGAGAGTGAGTCATGCATGGATACACCCATATTGTATGATATTTTAGATCATAAACCTAAATATGTCAGAATCATAAATATGATTAAGAATGTATAGTGCAAAATAAGTGTTACTAGCTTTGTAACATCCTCATCCTATAACCATATAATTAATCATTAAAATGATTAATGAAATTGATAATTTAGCCAATATATCAAGGGAAATAAGAGGTTAACTGTGAGTTGACGGATGGTTGATTGTAAGAAAACATAAAGAAAAAGGTTGCCAGAAAAATAAAAAGTATAGGGGTAGACATACAGTACACATTTGGAAGCTACAAAGTGTAGCATACAAATTATAATGCATGTTGTGGGCACTACAACGTGTAGTCCAATGCCACAACATCTATTACAAAGGTGGTAGAATTTTGGTTGAGTTGGAAATTAAAGCAGGAGGTGTATGTTTAAGGTTATATAAGATGCTGGGAAGGAAAATTGAAAGCAAAGCAAGTAAAATTTCCACAGAAAAGAGAGAAAATTGAGACAAGAGTCTGAGCAAAGAAAAAGGAATAAGAAAGAAAGAAAGAAAGAAAGAGAGAGAGATTTAGGGAGTATTGAAATAGAAATCAAGCCAAAAACACTTAATCGATCGTAGAATCGAGCAGGATACCGATTGGTAAGTTGTTATAGGAAATTTCTCAGAGTTAACAGTGATAATTTATGAAGTTTATATGTAGAATTTAATGTGAATTTAGCTTAAAAGCTGGGAATTGCTGATAATTGATAAGATAGGAAATTGATCGGATTAAAATAAGAGCATACATATGAATATGTTGTTATATTGAGTTTTATAGAGAGTTTCATATATGATTATATAGGACGACAATCTAGATGAGCAGGATAGGACTATAGCTCATATCATTCGGAGTATTTCAGTTTACAGGTGAGTAATCTAACTCACATTTAAAATAGTTAAATAGTATTGATGAATTGCGAATGGAATGGTAACATACGAAAATAGATATGTGTGCGTATAAATATGTAAAATAGAAATACATATGTATATGCGATTGAATTGCAAACATGTACATGAATTGCAAGATAATATGAA
>CANYCX011682373.1:0-11277 GCA_948193385.1 Breynia disticha f. nivosa | reverse complement strand
CATGTCAAGAGTTCCGTATGCAAATGTTGTTGGTAGCTTGATGTATGTTATGGTATGTACAAGGCCCGACATTTCACAGGCAGTTGGAGTTGTGAGCAGGTATATGCATGATCCTGGAAAGGAGCATTGGCAAGTTGTGAAATGGATTCTACGGTATATTCTCAATACTGTAGATGTTGGTTTGGTATTCAGTGGGATAAACAAGATGGTAAATTTGTAGTCGGATATTGTGATTCCGACCATGCCGGTGATTTGAATAAACGTCGATCAACGACTGGCTATGTGTTTACAATTGCTAAGGCGCCAGTGAGTTGAAGGTCTACCTTACAATCAACAGTTGCTTTGTCGACTACCGAGGCAGAATATATGGCAGTGACAGAGACTGTAAAGGAGGCAATTTGACTTCAAGGGTTGCTTGGTGAACTAGGGGTTCAACAAAAGCACATCAATGTGTATTGTGATAGTCAGAGTGCTATCAAAAGAACCAAGTTTATCATGCAAGGACGAAGCATATTGATGTTCGTTATCACTTTGTGCGAGAGGTTCTGGAAGAAGGTGGAGTAACCATCCAGAAGATCAAAACCACTCAGAATCCTGCTGATATGTTAACAAAGGTAGTGGCTGCGATCAAGTTTCAACATTTTTTGGACTTGATCAATATAATCAAAATTTGAAAGTTAACATTTTGAAGACACTACTGAATGTTGGTTTGAGAGAAAACTGAAGATGTGCAATTCACCAAGGTGGAGATTTGTAGAAATGGTGGCTTACACTATTGAAATTACGGCTCATTCACATTACTATTGAAATGGTGGCTCATTCACATTACTGTTGATTTGGTGGCTCTCCTGTACATTTGATGGCTCATTTTTGCTTATAAAAGGAAGCCTTCACTTGTATTCAAAACTATCCCTCAAACCTCTCTCTCTCCCTCTTAGTAATTCTAAGTTTTCTCTTCTTGTAATATTTCATTTGATTTAGTGAAATATTTATTTGGCAGTGTTCGAGGAGTAGGCAACATTGACCGAACCTCGTTAAAATTCTGGTCTTCTTTTGATTTTTTTTAACCCCAGCTTCCGCAACAATACCAACTTGAACTCTGTCCGGAAGGAGACGATCTGGGTGAGCCTGGAACGTCTTGACATAGCTGAAGATGTAATCCCATCTTCCACAGTTCAAACCAACACAATGATCTCTCAACTCGTAAAGAATTTCATTCATCTGGAACACAGCTGGAAGTGTTTCAATTAGGACAGTGGCTCTAATGCTTCCCCTTTCAATTCCAGCCATCTTCTCTGCCTTCTAAAATACACAGTTCCATATCTGTGCTTCCCTGCCATTTCACAAACAGATCTTTAGACCTCCACTAAGATTTTCCACAAAATGTGAATAATTAAGTGTAAGATCGTTTCTTTGGAAGCTGACATACCGGGAATGCTCCATTTTTGGGAGGTGAAAGAAGGGACCAAAGCCTTGGCCTTGAGTCTGGCAGAACTACGCATAGTTGTGGAAGAAGTAAAGGCCGAAATCTACAAGGCAACCTGTGGCAGGTTCACCGTCGATCAGAATATGAGCTTCAGGAAGATGCCAACCTCGCGGACGGACAAATAGTTTAGCTGCCGCAGGTGTACAAGCTAAACTATGCGTTGGTAAAATGATAAGAGCTGATTGATGTTGGTTATCGTGCCTGCCTCGGGAGGTGTAGTTTTTCTTGGTATACGGTGGATTTGGTGGGGTTATGACACGTTACATTTTCATTGAAGCGTGACGAAATGAGTTATGGGGTAAAATATGAGATCTTTTGGTGGATAGAAACAGACTGGTACTGGAAATTAAAAACGTTGCAGTTCAGTTACTAACAGTAAATGCTTTCTCTTTCTTCTCTTTATTCCACAAAGAGCAAAGTTTCTTCTCTCTTCTTGCGTTTAACAACGAAGAATAAACAATAAAAAAAACTGATTTTCAAAATTTCTTCTTTTGCTGTTGCCGGAAGAGAGATAGAGCTTCTATTGTTTATTTGTAAGCTTCTTCTTCTTCTTCAATAATTTAACTCTTTTTGTGTGTTTTGCCTCTGGTTTTCTTCTTTTGAGCTAGCTGATTTCAGTTGATGTATTTTGAGAACATATTGCCCACAAGAAATTGTAAATTTGTAGCTGTTTAAGGACAAGAATATGCAAAGACAAATAGTTGATCAATTTATTGTTTGGGTTGTGTTTTGATGAATTGCAAAGACACGTTGCCACATTGCTTAAGTTAGTACCAAACGGTGCTTGGTTCAGTGGTGTCTGGGGCTGAACTTGGTAGGGAGGACTGCGGTTCGATCCCCTGCAACGCCGTTTGGAAGGGGAATAAAATCTAACCACCCGGGACCCTCCTCGAACCGGATTAGTCTCGGCCCAGTGGGTCGGGATACCGGAGCTCAAACCAAAAATAAAACATTGCTTAAGTTAGTTCATGTTTTCATAATCTAGGTCTAAAAACAGGTGCAGTTCTGGGTTCTTGGATATTCTTTCTGTCAAATTTTGGTGCGAATATGATTAATGGCAAGAAAAAGGACTTCAAAGATGAAAGGTGGAAGCAGCTAAAATAGTTGATGATGCAGAAATTTTGCAATTCAGGAACACAATGATGCAGCGTCATCCTACTACTGTGCTAGTCACTTGGTGCAACCAAAAGCTAGTTTTCCAAGAAAATATGCATTTGATGGAACTGAATAGTAGGAGATGTATGCGCTCACAGAGGTAGGTGGTGCCTCAAGGAGGCGTAGTAAATATGGCAGAGTACAACTGATGGAGATGAAGAAGCAATCTTTGTGCAGTTTTTCAGAGAGAAACTGTTAAGAGTCCAACTTAGTATGAGATAAGTTGGGTTGTGATCTCAGATCGACCAAGCTCTCTCAATCAATACCACTTTCAAGGCCAACCCTACGGCAAGGCACAATCGTCTCATGCCTTCAATGTTACAGCCTTTTCATGATCTCATTACAAATCATGACCTGTTTCAGTCATTCATGCATATTTATATTAGAAGAGGTTAATCAGTTCAATCAATAAATAATCAGATATGGTTCATGCCACTCATTAGTCATTACATTTGGTTAAAGATATGAAAATATACATAAAATAAGCTAAAAAAAGAATCAATTTTTTAATACAAAAAGAGCTACCTGCTATACTTTCAGTATCAATAACTAATTAGACAAGATTGTGTTAGATTGTCAAAAACCTGAAGTTGGTGTTAAATGGAGACAGGTTCCATTTCTACAAAGACGTTGTCATCTATGGATTCTTGTGTTGGTTCCTCGGCAGGACGCATGATAGTCACTTCATCTTCATCTGCCATTAACTTAATTTGTTCGTCCATGTCTATGCTCTTCTGTGATTTCTTCAGGTATTCCAGTTCCATTGTAACTTCTTTCATTGTTGGTCTTTTCTTTCCACTTAACTTCAGACATCTCTTAGCTATCTTTGTAACTGCTAATACATCCTCTTGTTTTGTTTCTTTTGCTACTCGAGCGTCTAACAATTGAAACAGCTTGTTTTCTTTGGTGGATGCAATGAAGTAAGCAACCAGATTCATCTCATCTTCACCTCTTACAAATGAGATTGGCTTTTCTCCCGTCAAAAGCTCCACAAGCACAACGCCGAAACTGTAAACATCGCTTTTATCGGTGAACTGGCTTGATTGAAAGTATTCTGGATCTAAGTACCCAAAAGTCCCCTGTACTGCATGTTGTCAAGTGAGTTTTGTCTTGTGGGGCTGATCTTGAAGTTCCGAAGTCAGAAACTTTGGCACTGTAATTATCATCTAGGAGTATGTTCGTTGGCTTTATATCACGATGGAAGATGGGAATTGAGGCTGCAGAGTGCATGTAAGCAATAGCTCCAGCAACTTCACAGGCAATCCTGAAGCGATTTTCCCATGAAAGTGAGGATCCCTCATCTTTGACATGAATATGACTAGAGAGAGTTCCATTGGAGATAAACTCATAAACCAGCAATGGAAATTCTGTTTCGAGGCAACAACCTAGAAGTTTTACCACATTCCGATGATTAATTTGTGAAAGAATGACTACTTCATTGATAAATTGCTTGATTTGGCTCTTATCTATTGCTTTGGACACTTTAACTGCAACGATGCTTCCATCTAGCAGCATTCCTTTATATACTGTACCATAGCCACCGCGTCCGAGAATCCTGCTCTCATTGTAGCTGTCTGTTGCCCTTTGAAGTTCTTCCCCGGTGAAAAGTTTGGTCTTTTCGCCATTGCCAGCAGATATTAAGCTTTCCTTGAGCAGCATGCCACCATTTTGCCTGAAGAACTTTTCCTTCAGAGCTTTTTTCTTTCTTTTCTTCAGGAACAAATACGAGTAGTATCCACAAAGAACCAAACCCAGTAGCCCCAACCCAATGCCCACACCTGATAAATTCAAATGGAATTCTTGTTTAGTATTTGGCAATATTCGAATTTAACATTCATGGTTAGAGAGAGGGAGAGAGAATATGCCTAGGATGATGACCAATTTAGCTGGAAAGCCTTTACGACCATTTCCATCATCAGTTGCACAAACAGAACCATCTTCATTCTGGTATGTGAACTGCCCATTGGGACACTGGCAGAAGAAATTTTTTGTTCTCAAATTACAGCTTTCATTTCTCAATGGAATTAAAATAGGAGTTGAAGTCAAGATTGATCTTTCTCTCAGATTAACATTTGCCTCCAATATGCTTTGTGGGCTAATCCCACCAAAAACATCTCCAATTTTGGTGAGAGTGTCACCTGCTACAGGCACATAACTAACCAAGGCAACCACACCACTGGCAGTCTGGTTTTCACTTGGGCATGCACACCTGACTGGAACCGTCAGCTCTGCCCCAACCGGAATATTCTCAGCGTCATAGTAGTTTTGGCTTATCAAGGCCTGGCAAGTGGTGAGACCTTGGTAAGTATCCTTGGCTATCAGATAATATGTGTCATTCGTTTTGACAGTGTAAGGTGCGTAGTGCTGGTAAAGATTGCCAAAACAAGAACAAGAAACTGGGACTACAACCAGCTTATTCTCAGGTATTGTTTGGTTGGCAACAAGGTTGTTGATCCTGATGATGCTTGAGACCTCTGAAGCAAGGTGAGAAGCTATGTTTTCAGGAGTGTTATAAGGAGAAATGGCTCTGTAAGTTACAAAGGATTGACAGGTAGTTTGAGGGCCATTGCAGAGATATCCTTTTGCTGTAGAAGGGTTGCCACTGCAATTTAGCTGTGATTCACTTGGGTAAACTTGTTGGCTCAATACCATTGATGGTTGATACATAGCTTGGAAGAAGATGAAGGAAAAGATTAGTGAAGATAACTCCATTATCTGACGACGAAGCTTTGACTTTTGAGCTTTAATTGGTATGAATATGATCGTGGTTCTTTTTCTGATCGGATTTCTAGAGAATAAAGCTGAATCTGTGGGATAAGATGAGGATTTGAGGCTAAAACTTGCTTGCTTTATGTTTCTTGAACCTCCAGCATTCTCAGCTTCCAAATTTGACTTTGTATCATGAAATATTCAGGTTAGTTAGTTCTGTAAAAATCATACATTCAACAGTGGAATCGTCGAGTTGTTTAATTAGAATTGGATACTCCATGTCTCGTTTTCAAACCTTTTTGAAGCTTCAACCCAGCACGTAACGATCTTCAATTCCCAGTCAAAATAAGCACCATTGACTTTGATTTGATCATAAGACTGAGCCAAGGTTTGTGGGCTTTTGGCTTTCTTGTGCTGGGCTTTTTAGTGGCAATTCTGTAATTATAAAGTTTTTAATTTTGCATTTTTATAAAATAATGGACAAAATTAAAAGTGTTTTTTCATATATGATATTCTACTCATAATTTATGTAAAAATACATAATAAGTAGTTATTTTTAGTAACTATCAAATAAACATGGGTTGTAATTATTATGATGTAGTTATTGAAAAAATCTTAGTTATGAAATTATTATTCAGGAAATTTTTCTAAAGTATTATTTTTTATAATATTTTTATTTAGTTTTTCTTTTTATTATTATTTTTATTAGTATCACTCCATCAATATTCTCTAAAAAAATTCATTTCTAAAAAATTATAATAAATTTATTTCTAATTTATTATTCAATATAACAAGTCTTTTGATATTTTATATAAATCAAATATAATTTTATTGTGGAATTATTGAGTTTTGTCATGTAATAATCCTTCTGAAGCAAAAGAAAGTTGGCATATATATCCCTGACAGAAACGAAAGAGATTGGAGTTGAGCTTTGGAAATGGAAATCGCCACACCTGGCAGTCTTCCAAATAAAACTACAAGACGGAAAAGGTCGAGCACTTACTCTGCCTCGTTAGATTATGCTTAGTTTTTTCTTGTTCTAGTCCTTAACGACACAAATTCCATTCATCAGAAACACCGCCACATCCAAGTTTTTTTCTGAACAAGACATCTTTAAGTATGAGGATAAGCATTGCGCATTTCCCTCGCCTCTGATTACTTTGATTTTGAAAAGTACTGCAGCAGGAAAGTGATGGCTGGAAATTCCAGGAGTAGTGAAGTCCTGAAGTTGGTTCACCCAGGACGAATCAAGGAGATTTATAGAAGACCTGTAAGAGCCAGTGAAGTCATGAAGAAGTACCCCAGACACTGTATCACGCGTCCTGATGTGTTTAAGTTCCCTTGGCTTGTTGTTCATCCTGACTCAGTTCTGGAGCTTGGAGGAGTGTTCTATGTTGTTCCGAATCATACTCTTCATTGTTTGAGGCGTGGAGTTAAATCTGATAAACATGACAGTTCTCCAGGCGGGAGATCGTTTGTCGGTGAAAGTGAATTTTTCGAGCAAGCAAGAAAAGTTCAGTTTCTTCGACCTGCAGAGCGAACTAATATGCAGGTTTATGATCTGCAGGACAAAAAAAGTCCTGATGTCTCAGTAACCAGGTCTAAAATAGATTGCAAGTATGAAGATTGGCAAGGAAGTGACATTTTTAAGGGTCTACTTAGTCCGGAGCTTAAAAGGAAATCGCCTATAAAATCTACCTTGGATGGTGATGCTTCACCTAAAAAATCCTGGAGATCAAATTATGGCAAAAAAGCTTGTCAAGAATCAATGGATGGTGAGACTGATTCTCCTAAGAAACACGGCTCAGTTGAGCATCTAGAAAACGGCTTGCGTCGTGTAAGTCTCAAAGAATCTAACCAGCATAGACCCCTCAAGTATCTGTTTGACATGGAGGCAACTAATCCTTTGGAGGAAGTACGTGCAGCGAAGCATCAGCACCCAGTGTATTTCAGTATTCCCCAAGAGATTAAACAAGAAACTCAAGAGAAATCTGATCGCTTTGCCAAGCTGAAGAACAAACAACACCTTGGCAATTCTGCTCGGAAGCGGTACCCAGTAGAGGGCTGGGATAGAACCTTGAATTTCAAAAATCACCAAGAAGCCACAAAGCAATCCTCGCACAACTCTCGCCATGAATCCAACTCCTTGCAGCAACATCATGGTGATTCACCCAAAAATATACCCATGATCGAGCCTGCACAATCATTTTCGGGACCCCGGAATCATGACCACACTGAAAAGGAATCCACATTTAGTCCTGTCAAGTTAATGAGGCCTACTGCAGACGACACAATGAGAGTTGTTCCTCCTAGAGCTGATGGAGTAAGTGAAAGCAGTAACTCTAACAAAGATGGCAGGACCTTGAAGTCTTGTCTGAAGAACAATAACGCTAAATCGCGTGGTTTGAGGGTCACGTTTGTTCTTCCAGGAGATGAAGAGAAGTTAAGAGAGCAAGTATTTCAGTTTAAACCAGCGGACTCTCATTAATCTGTTTCTTGACAGACATGGATCTGTAATTTTTGTCTCAGATGGGTTTCATGTATTAAACTGTTTGAGATGTAAGAGAATTATGTAATATCACCATTAAATTTACAACAGAGGCAAGCATATGGCTATAGGAATTATGTGTACTTAAACGATTTCCGTACAATTAACTTCACGTGCACAATCTTACAATCAGAGAAATGAAAGCAGATGTGAAGATTATATGCACATATAAACAAAAATCTCTGAAACCTTAGCAGTCCGTACGTTTCTTAGTTTACATTCAAGTTCTGAACAAATTTTTCCAGTGACCCTAGCAAGTACAATTGGTACTCTCCACTAACGTCTAGTTCATCATGGCGTGTCAAAGTTTTCAATGTTTTAAATTGGTCATTTTTTCTGTCCAAGCTACTTCTGGATGGACTTTGCTTCCCATGATGTATCAGCATGGAAGAAGGCATACGATCAGGTTTCGGTGTCAACTGTGTTTCTGCACCATTCGAACTGTTCTCACGCTGTTTAGAATAACTAGAGGCAGATCTTTCATAGCTATGAGCCAAGACTGTGTGAAGCTCTCCTTCTAATATTCTCAGGACCTGCATCATAGTTACAGATAGATCAAGAGACAGGAAGTTTATAATTATCATGATCTAATTCTAATAAGAAATGGATGAAAAAGAACCTTGGACATTCTCGGTCTTTTTTCTGGTTCTGGTGAGGTACACAAAATGGCTGCATACATCATGGATTCCACTTCATGAACATTATAATTCTTCTCCAGCCTAGGATCTATGATTTCATTTATCATCTTTGTTTCCAGCAATGGACGGGCCTGCAAAGCACAGATTCACTCTAGCATTTTTTTGCATAAAAGATAGAATAAGCTTCCAAAATTATGTGAACTTACCCATTCTTGTACGAATTGTTGCCCTGTGTTCCTTGAAAAGTCCGTAGCTTTAGCACCACTTAACAGTTCCAGCAGGAACACCCCGAATGAGTATACATCAGCTTTCTCTGTTATCAGCCCAGTTTGAGTGTACTCTGGAGCTAAATACCTACAAATACAACATCCATGGTGTTAGAAAATCAGTAATACCTGAAGTAGAATAGTGTTCAAAATAGAATCACGTACCCAATCGCACCGATAACACGCGTCTCCTCAGCTAACTGGCCGTCCACTTGCAGTCTTGCTAAGCCAAAGTCTGCAACCTGTGTTCAGGTGAAATATCAAACTATGTTAAGGGCAGAATCGAGATAATATCAAATGAAAAAGCGAAATCTGAAATTTCAGTTAAGAATTCGTTTTCTTCATAGCCAAACTTGAAATTACCATAGGTTCAAAGTCATGAGTTAGAAGTATATTGTTTGGTCTGAAGTCCCTGTGTACAATGCAGCCCACTCTGCAATCTTCATGAAGGTATCTCAAACCTCTAGCCGATCCTATAGCAATTTTCATTCTATTCTGCCAAGCCAAAACCCTCGTTCTTTCTGAAAAGAAGGTAAAAATGATTGCAGAAACAATGGAGAAAAAATGGGAGCGAAGAATTGTGTCAATTACCGTATAAATGCTTGTCTAAAGAGCCATTGCAAGCATACTCATATATCAGGAGCCATTCTGTTTCAGTGCAATAGCCTACTAACATCACCAAGCTTCTATGTTGTGCAGAGCTCAATATTTCAACTTCTGAACAAAATTCTGATGCTCCTTGTGCACTCAACATTTTCCAGTGCTTCACTGCCACTACGAGTCCATCTGGCAAGACTCCTTTGTACACCGAAACATGTTCATCCTCTGCCAAGAGGTTATATCTGAAGAATCCATCAGTTGCTACTTCTATCTCCCTGTAGGAGAATTTTCTCGGGGTTTTTCCGATGATAGGAGCATTGTGCTTGCAGACCGAGCAGAGAGGTGGTGGCGTTGGTTGATGCTTACTGGATATTGAAACTGCCCTTCTGATGCTTGAGGTTCGATCTACCGCTGGAGAAGATGCGGTCTTTTCTTTGTCATCATCTTTCAGGGAACTCCTTTGAGGACTGATCTGTTCTGGCCAATTCTGGGTAGGAGAGTTAGTTGATCTTCTAGCAGGAACTTTTGCAATCTTCATGTTATTGTCGACACCATTTCTTTTCTCCGAAGGCTTACAAGAGCTCTTAATTTTTCCATCAAAGCGACGTGGATATGGATTGTGGCCGAAATCATCACTGCTGTTCCATGAATCATCTAGAAAAGGACTGATCATTGTCTGTTTCTCAAAATAATCAGAATGTAAACGAAGAACAGGACTATTAGACTTCATTTTGGTCGTTGAAGGGCTCATCTTGGAGATAAGAAACGGCTTCTTTCCTGACAAAGACGTTGAAGGATCTGTACCAGAAGTTAGACTCTCAATGCCAAGACTACTGGCTGTTGCACTTGCACCATTGGTACTTCGGTCCCTCGAAGTACCTTGGCTTTTCCCTGCCAAAGGGTTAACAGCTCGAAGAATTTTTGGAATGGCATGATCCACCAACACAATGTTGCAGTCCAACTGTTTGAGGCAGCAATCACCTTCTTTTTTCAAATGTCTGTAGTTTGAAAGAACTAGTGAAACTCGTGCATTCACAAAATCCTGTAGATTTTTATTAACAACAGGCTTGTTATTACGAGTAGGGGTGGGCATTCGGTCGGTTCGGTTTGAACCGAACCGAAATGCCAATAAACCGAATAAACCGAAGTCTTTATGCAAACCGAACAAACCGAATCCAATTGTAGTTCGGTTTTTAACCGAACCGAAGTGGTCGGTTTGTTCGATTCATTCGCTTTGTTTGGTTTAACCGAAATAATTTCCTTCCATTTATTTTTTCAATTTTTTTACTTATTTTAAAGTATTTAGTTATCTTTTTTTATTTAATTACAATTTATCTATTTTATTTCAAGTATAGATTAATATTGAACTAAAATTTAAATAAAAATTCTGATTACTAATTTAAACAAATAAATTAACATATTTAAAATATATATAATTTTTAAATTTTTTTAAAAAAATCGGTTTATTCGGTTAATTCGGTTTTCAAAAATAAAAACGGAAACCGAACCGAAAAAACCAAATAAACCGAATAAAGCGAACCGAAAAAACCAAATTCAATTCGGTTTGGTTCATCGATTCGGTTCGGTTATGCCCACTCCTGATTACGAGGAAAATATAAAACTGACCGACCTGTCTAGGATAACCCAAGCAGCTTCTAGTTTTCCGGCTTCTGAGGCAACCGAACCGAGTTGTGCATCAGCTATAATTTTCACTTCAGAATGGACCTGCATCAATTTCTTGAATCACATGGTGAATACAGAAGACATGAATAGCTGATCAATTTCTTGACCTGTTTATTTTGCGCTACACATAGTCGTCTCATCGTATGCTCACAAACTCTGTTTACCCGGTGAACCACATCAGTGTGAACGGGT
>CANYCX011681663.1:0-16230 GCA_948193385.1 Breynia disticha f. nivosa | reverse complement strand
AACACAAATATAACTTCTCACAAATGACCGTCATTAAAAAGGACACACATTTACAAATACATATAACTCATAAATCTTGTGAACAAAGTTATGTGGTCCAATTTTTTCTGAATCTAAAAATCATCCATGTACTGCATTAATGTTGTCAAAGCTGCAAATATCAAAGTTATTTTCCACATTATATAAGGTAAATGCTGAGGTTTGAAGCCACATTGAGTGATAATAAAAAACCTTAAAAGTTGGGAGGTGGCTTCATGGCAAGCATATGAAGATACAACCACACTCTTTAAATGAAAATGAAGAAGCAATCGTGACTGGGAACTGTCTGCATAACTACTCATCCACTCCATGGATCTGCAGCATGCATGCATGCATGGTTCTAGGGTTTATAGTTTGTACAGGAAGAAAAGGACCCACCATATTGAAGCCGTACACCTAAAGACAACCCCACTCAACTTAACTTCTTCATCAAAACATAAATGCTTGATTTGCTCTATCAGTTTGATCCCTGGATTGATGAGTTGCCGTAGCCTGCTCTTACTGCAAGAATCTGGACCAACTATGCAACTTCTTCCCTTTTAATTTCTGTTTATTTTTTTCCTAAATTTCTTAATATGCTTACGTTTTTTATTTTGTTTGTGCAAGTTGTCATATGTTTGATAGCCCCTCTTTCCCGTTTTTAATCTCCTTTGTAAATGTGTATGTTTAATATAATTGATTGAAATTATATTTACCCTTCATTTTATTGTACGAATTAAGGATAAATATTTAATTTTTATGATATTTCAACCAATCGTTGTTTTTTGAATTTTATATCTTTATTGGTATTTCGTTCAAACAAACTTTGTTACTTTTTAAGTGTAATTAGAGATACCGTAACCTCGCATTATATATTTTGAAATACTAAGAAGGCTTAAAATTGCGGACATATTCCAATGCTTAATTTAGAATTTCATTATAATTTTAATATTATAATTAGTGGTAAACACATACCTTTGAACCTATTCCATCTCTCTTTAATTATATAGAGTAAAAAATAATGAGTATCGTTTAATGTGGCATTCGCAGAGCGTTCTTATTAACGATTGTAGTGTTTGTAACATTTTTCTACAATAGCCATTCTCATTAATCTTAATTTGATATTTTCTTAACAATTTCAATTGATGATAGTATATAATTTTTTTCAACTTTCTTTTGATGTGTTTTGTAAAGAGTTTGAATTCTTACTAACTTTAATAAGTTTGATTGATTTTATGGACTTTACTCAATCCTTCATAAATACTCTATTTATTCTTTTAAGTTTGTTAATTTAGCATTAAATTTTTGTTCTTTAAAGATTTTCAATATCTTCAACTACCCGCAATTAATTTTCTTGCTTTATTCTCTTTTTCAATAACTATTTATTTAAAAAAGTAAATAAGACATTTTATATCGTATTTATTAATTTTTTTTAATTTGTGTGAAAAATAATTTGACAATGTTTAAAAAATAGAGAGAGGAATATTTTTTATGTTCGGTAAAATATAAGAGATGGATCATGAAGAAAATCCTAAGTGTCGGAAGATTCAAATTAAAAAAGCTCAAATAATTTTCTAAATTTCTCCAAAACAGCTTAAGGATACCTCAAATGGTTTTCTGCCTCAACATGAATTCATATACAATATTAACTTGAAATCTCAGCTTCAAATCATACAATCGTTGAGTACTATAACAGAAAACTTCTATAGTCAGTGATTATAAGAAAACACTTATGAAATTTTCCACAATTAATTTTCATTTTCAATATAAGACAAACTTTTCAAGAGATCATGCCATGAATTCAGACTTTAAAGCAGTATTGTTACTCACTACCCATATTGTTGGTCCAACAGGCATACGTAATTAGTTTCAAATGAATTCAATTCTACTGTCATCTTTACACTTCCAACCATACAAGACTGAATTCGATTTTGTTTTTTTGGAGCCATATTAAATAGATATAACTAATTAAATATAAAATTTGGCTGGTTATTAGAACAGATTCTGACACTTATTCTCAAAGAAAATTAAATCTGGTTCAGTTTTGTAGACAGAGATGGACATAAATGAAGAGGAGTAGAGGTGGGTTGAGGGCATTTAACAGATATAGTAGGAGAAGTGAAGAAGAAAGAAAGGTGTTGGTGTTTAAATTTAATGGTCATTCTTGAATTCTGCATTTAAGTGAATTCAAGATGATTTAATGAAGGCAGGTAGACTTACTTGAAACACTTCTTTTCTCTATCATTGCCATTGATATATTTGGTTCTTATTTTTATAATATTTATTCAAAAATTCAATTTCAATTAATCATTAATGATTTTTCCCCTTTCAAATTATGATCTCTCTATACAAATCCAATTTGTTTATTAGGGTTAATACCTAAAAACCACAGTAAGTATGGAAAAGAAGGTTTTGTTGTGCCCTAATATACTGTTTTGAGAAGGAGCAATGAACTATGTTCAATATTTATTTATGTGATATTGCTGTGTGGTCTATTTTGGGGTCCATTTGGTTGGTGAAATTAGGCTAACCATATTACTTAATGAAGAAAGGCACTCATCTTCACGCAATATACAAAGATTTTTCTTTTAAACACAGCAACTTAGAAATTATAAGCATAAGAGTAAATATGCCTATGAAACGACAGTGACATGGTCAGATATGATCAAGAAAATTAAAAAACTGCAGTGCTGATACAACGTTTACACACCATTTAAAACGATGATGAGATTATTCAGAATCCTGAAAAGAATAATAAAGAAGTTAAGTCCAGAAATAAAAGATATATCCAAACGTGGGAGTGTTTTTAAATTGACAATAAGTAGATAGGGTCGCATAAATGTTCAATACGACTGATGACATAAGCTTATGAAGGACCACTAAGCGCGTAGATCAATTGGTGTGGGTTGTTCTAACTTAACCAAAGATCTCGAGTTTGAGTCCTGGTTACGCAGCTACGTTAAAATTTGGTTGGGAGAGCTTTGCCGCTCTTGTGGTCCTACCCGACTCGAACGAGGATTAGTCTGGGGTGCCCAAGATACCTCGTAGTTCAGACAAAAAAAATAAGCTTATGAAGGTTGTTATTATACGGTTTTGCATTTTCGTAACTCATAACAATAAGAGCGACACAATAAGACGGTTAAAGAGTATACGATTATGATGACAGACAAATAACATGATCTCAAATTATGTAATGTTTATGTTATTAATAATAAAAAATTATAATATAACACAGTTATGATACGACTAATACAAATTTACGCCTTCAAAGAGAAATACATAAAAGACTTTAAATAAGAATGAGATGATCAAAGAAGAAGTAGAAATATATAATGTATGTATAATTACTTATGGTGAATGGATGAGACACAGAGACAGAAACGAATTGTCGCATCTATTTTTATAGTCTCGTTTATTTTACCGTGTATTTTTTTGTAACATTGTTTTTTTTATCATTTTTTCTTGTATTTTTTCACTCGTCTATATATTTTCGATCTTCTTAAAATAATTTCTATAGAGAGTAAAGATAAAGTTGATGGGATGTGGATTATAATTAAATAAAAAGGCAGGAGGAGGAGGAGGGGGTGTTGGGTTGGGAGCTTTAAAGAATATGGTTAAAAAGAGAGTGACCAAATTCTGGAAGTTGGGAGTAATGAGATGTGTTAAAGATGATCCATAAACATTCAACTCCTTCTTCAACTTTACACACATCACAGACTCCCACCATTAAATGTCCTCTTCCTTCCACCGCCCTAATTAACAAACTGCCTTCTATGGCGTCTCTTCTCTTCTTCATTGCCCCTCTTTCTTATGAATGCCTTCCATTTTCTGCTGCTTCTTATGGCATTGCAATGGCCATTAAGATTTAATCTTAATAATTTCTCAAATCCTCTAAAAAAAACTCAGTGATTAAGACTATTAAGATAACTTTTGATCTCTTAAAATTGAAACTACGGAAATAAAACTTTATTATAAGGCATAAATACTAATTAATATTGATATGGTTGTTGCATTTTTCGTTATATTGCAATTCCAATTCATAAATAAAGGAGAGTTGGTTAGAGAGCAGTTCATAAATAAATCAAACATTGAATTTTGCAATCAACTACAGCTTGGAGCTGAGTAGTAAATGAAGAGCCAAGTTGGATATGCGAATGCGATCGTCATGCATGGGTAGGCCCTTTTGCCTTCAATTCTCCCCTCTTAGATTCACCTCTGCGACTATATAACTCCATCAACTTTATTTGTATTCATACTTCACTCTTACTCTCACCAACAGATAAACTTCTTTCGGATTTCTAGATAGCTATGGTTTCCTTTCAGGCTCCCCTATCTCCATCTGGGATCAGAAATTCGATTCCAGAGTTTCTTGATAACTCCTCGAAGAAGAGAAAGTGGGACGAAAACCAGCCAAATGGTCATCAAGAAAGTCCTAAGAAGACACCAAATCCAGACTGCAGAACGAAATCCTTCTTTGAGATTGAGCTGCAGCTAGAGAGTCCACTGCCTTTGGAGTGGCAACGCTGCCTTGATATTCAGGTACCTGTACGTTGATATTATGATATATGAAGCATATGTTCATTGAAAATTTAAAATAATCAGAAATTTGAACTTCTTGATGCATGCGTGCGCAGTCAGGGCAGATACACTTTTATAACACAAGGACACACAAGAGAACATCGAAGGATCCAAGAGGAAGTGATCCTGAGCCGAGTCCAGGACACATGAGTCTAGAACTGGAGCTGAACCTACCATGCGAGTCACAAAGGAAAAACCTTAGCACCATGAAGCATGGCTCCCGTGGGTCTGTTAGGAATACAACTAGCATAGGTGCTTTTCTGGAGGATTCCTGCGACAACGATCAAAACAAGGGTTTAGGAGAGTTGATGATTAAGAGAATTCCGTCATGGATGGAAGGAGATGATGTCCAGCAACAAGAGATGATGGCGACAGTTTGTACAAGGTGTCATATGTTGGTGATGCTATGCAAGAAATCTCCTTCTTGCCCTAACTGCAAATTCATTCACCCGCCAGACCAAAGCCCTCCCAAGTTGTTCAAGCAAAGCCTTAGCCTTCTCTGCTAATCAGTGGATGAAATCGTCAAAAGCATATCAGTTTTAACGAGAGCACTGTTAATCATTTGACCACGAAAGTCAATTTAAGGTCGCCATCGCACTGAAGCTTAGTCTCTTTCCTCTGTCTGCTGAAAAATGGCCATACTACTGAGGAAAGAAGATGACGAACTGTAGTAATGTACAAATTTATTAGTGTAAATACAAGCGCTTTACTAAGTTTAGACTTCCATAGGGACAGGACAGATCATTGTGGGAATGAACAGAAAAGGAGTCTCAGTTCTTCTTCTATAGTTAACCAAATTTACTCGCCAAATCTTCGCTTAAGTAGCTCACCAAATTTCCATCCGGCATTAGCACAAGCAGATCTCCTTTTCTGGAGCTTAAAATGTTAGCAGACCAAGTCAGTTTTTCCCCAGTGACAATAGCCAATGGGCATAAATGTTTCTTTCTTGGTGACGGTTTGCAGTTAGAACAGATAGCATCAGCGCCTATTCGTGCAGATAGTGATTCGTATAGAGAATGTGCAACGCTTTTGTCTTCGATTAATTTCTTGAGTTACGCTGTAAATTAATCAACTATAATTTTAGTAACTTCATCCGGTGTTGTCGAAGCATGACCAGCCGTCCGATTTTATCATTTAAATTTATATGTAAATAAATCAGTTAAAAATTTAGAAATAATTTTTTTAAAAAAAATTAGGAATAATAATGGGATGGGTCAGGTCAGATTATAGCTATTGTTTTTCTGTCTTACTCCACAACATTTTTCTTTGTTCCTGTCATCCATCAGATTACAAAATTAGTATCAGGTCTTTATTCCACTGAAAAGATATAAAATCTATCATCGTTCCATCTTATCTCATTTTTTAAAGATATAATTTATATATATATATAAATTCGACCGAATCGGCCTGTGAATCGGTGACTTATCCAATCAGGTTTTACTATTTAAACCGGCTTGTAAATGAACCAGTACTAAATCGGTGAATCAGATCGGCTTTCAAGTATTGAAAAAAATAATAATTTTGAAAATCAAATAATTTTGTACATAAGTTTATTTTTTTATTTATTTATTTTATATTAATTTTAATTTATCAATTTAATTAGTAAATCATCGAGTCGACCAGTGAACCAACTACCCAATCTCTTTTTCGATTCAATCACCGGTCCAATTCTGATAATATATACTCCTTCTGCCTCATTTTATGTAACACAAAATCGTCTTTTGAATGTCTCATTTTATGCGAGACAAAACATATTTTTACCAAATACTTTCCTAAAATGTCTTTATTAATAATTTAAGACAACAGCAATTAATAATTACTAACCAATCATCTTTCTCTCACTTTACTAATAGAAACTCATTTATGAAGAACAAATAAAGAAAATGTGTAATTAATATTTTTACAAAATTTAACTTCAAAAAAAATATCATATAAATTGGAACGGATATATATATATATATATATATATATATTCATAATTATTATTTTTAAATTACCAATTTGACTAATAAACTATGGAATCAACCAATAAACCAACAATTCAATTTTTTTTTCTGTTCATCCGCCTGATTCCAGTGTGTCTCTGCCGTTCGATTTAGTAAAAATAAATCTGAACCTTTAATTTATTCAGTAAAAACAGTTTTAATTTTTACGTAATCTGTACATTTTCAATTAAACGAAGAAAGGGTCTCATTGAGTCCCCTTCTTAAGAGCCTCATATTAAAATTTACCATAACATTGCTTGTATCCATTAGATTGATCATGTGAATTCATGGAAAAAAATAGTTGTAACATCACTAGTCAATCAAAATGACAGTTACTGTGTTGTGACTTGTAAAATCTAATATCTAATGGTGTCTATTATTTGGACTGTCCCTGCTGAATAACTCCAGCTACGCTGCTGTGCTTCAAAGGGTTGGGTAAAAGGGCAAAAACCACCCAAGAGAGGACCAACTAAAACATCTGTGTAGCCTTATTCTTCGGTAACTGTGATGGGATCCTGTAACTGCAATCTATACCTATGTATTACCTTGTTTTCATTGTGAATCTTCTGTACAAAAATTGGTCAGCACTTAGCACTTCCTGTTTGATTCCATTTAGTTCCTGTTTGAATCCATGGGTGATGCGGCGATGCCCAGTTAGGGGGTCTCAGTCTGAAACTTGCCATGAGGGCAATATGATCTGATGACCATACAGTTGATGGAAGGTAGTCGCCTGTGTCTTCTCGGTCAAGTGGCTCCAATAGACTTTCAACTGTTAGCATCCCCGCTGTAAGAAGACATCAAGAAATCAGTAAGCATGCCAAAGTAATTTTATAATTTTGATGCCCAAAAACAACAGTGCTAAATGTCAAGAAAGTACATATCCTTCCTCAGAAATCCTTTCATTGGTTATAATCTAAATTTGTTGCAATGTGATATCTTATGATAGATTTGGATAGTGCCCGTGGAAAGAGGGGAAAATGGTATCCAAATTTGACTAAAGTTCAACATGCAACGAGAATCCCAGACTGTGACTACAACTTACGTTATAAATCAAAATGCGATTAAGATTAAGAACTCCAAGGGGGGCAGAGAAATAATTATATCCACTATCAAGATTTACCTGTGTAGAAAATGTAATCCAATGTTCCTGAGAATTTTGTTCCCAAGTGAGTGAACAAGGGTTCTTTGGTTTTATCATTCATCTTTTTCAATTGTTTATCCTCAATGCCCTCTGAACAAAATAAAGATGAATAAGCACTTGCCTGAAAAGGGAAAAAAATCTTAGGTCAAAAAGATAAACCATAGAAACACTCGTTGCTAATGGAAATTTATAAAAAAAAATCACTGCGTAAAAGTTATTTGTAAGGATGTATACGGCAAGACAAATAATACACATCTTCAGATTGTATATAACAGTACAAAAACACTCAATTCTTTAGAAAGTTCTAATCTTTGTAACTGTTAAAATTTGAACTCTTTAAGTTGGAGGAAACTTACCAGAGGTGCAGAATGATTAAGCTTTAGAAATCGGTGTATACCAAACGGATCAATTTTTTCCTTCTCGCTAGAAATGTCAATTGGCTGTTTTAGTATAAATCCGTAAGGATTGCTGTAATAATGAATGAGAAGTGGATTATTGTGATTGAAAAGAGAAGATTAACCAATTAAATCAAGCACAAACTACATAACATGTATCAGCAAGTACATTACAAATACAAAGGCTACTTAGAAACATAGAGAGTTCTAGACCAGTTAATTTTTTTCAGGAGAACATGTCCTGACATTCCTGTTCAGTCAATGAAATCTGTGAAAATGAAATTTTGATGCAGGAATGAACTTCAAAAACCAGAAGATAGAACTACATTTTTGTTTACCACAAGGAGACTAGTTTTATTTTCATCAAATTTGGTCATTTTTTCTTTCCATCATAAGAACGAAATTTTTCGATATTCTGACAATGCTCAAATTTGGTGATGAGGCGTCCAAAGGCACGACATCAGTCTTTATAGGATTCTTGGCAGATTAGAACTCTTGCATTAGGCTGTTTGTTAAACTTTAGATAACTTTATCAGAAATCTTAGTATTATCTTATTAGACACTTTAGTATTATCTATTTAGAGTTTGTTTTGTTTCTAACTCTCATTAGAGTGCTATAAAAGCACCTGTTATGCAGCTTAATAAATTAGTTTTCAGACTCAATTATATTCTCTTGTGAGGTTTCAATCGTTTTAGATTGTGTTTATCTCGAGTACGTTTGTACTCGCGCTTCCGCGCTGCATCACGTAATCTTTCAGTCATGCAGGTTGAGATCTATGTTTGCTGCTGCGCCTGAGTTCTATGCCAGCTTCGGGTTCAGCAGCTGTAGGAGAGGAAATGTTCGAAGGGCCGGACTGTGAAGCCGGGTCATACTGTTCAACCGTCTCCTGTTCTAACGCACTCCATTCATACCTTGCCCGTGGATGAGATGAACAAGGACTAAAAGGTATCAAGGGACTGTCCGGTGTAGGTGTGGTTTGATGGGGGAATGGGTCTGTCGCGGGTTCCTGTTTATTTTTTGTAGGTGCGTCAGTAGCAGCTTTGAAAGGAAATAATGTCTCATAGAATATCACGTCTCAAGATACCATGATCTTCCTTTGCTCAATGATAAATAATTTATATCCCTTCTGTCCCAAGACATATCCCAAAAATACTCCTTTCTCCCCTCTAGCCGAGAACTTATCAGCAATATTCACAGTGGAAAAATATACCAAACACCCAAAAACTCTGAGATTGTTGTAGTCTGGTAGTTTCTTGTATAATAATTCATAAGGACTCCTCCAGTTCAGCAACTTTGATGGCAGTAGGTTGATCAAGTGTGTTGCTAGCAATAAACTTTCACCCCAGAATCTGCGAGGCATACCCAATTGTAATATGAGACCTCTCGCAACACTTAGTAGATGTCGATGTTTCGTCTCCACTACCTCATTCTGTTGCAGTGTATATGGATAAGACCTTTGATGGATGATCCCAAAATGACAAAATATCTAACGACACTGATGACTCACAAATTCAGAGCCATTATCAGAGCGGACATATTTTACAGTGGCTGAAAGATATTTCGAATCATGCGAAGGAATTGTTTTATGGTGAATGGCACTTCATGTTTGTGCTTTAACAGGAAAGTCCATGTTGCCCCATAGTGATCATCTACCAGCGTAAGCATGTATTGCCCCCCAGAAACAGATTTGAGTTTATACGGTCCTCAAAGATCCATGTGTATTAGTTCTAACGGCTGCTTAGCGTGTGTTGTGCTAATTGGAAATGGCAAACGTGTCATCTTTGATCTGACACAAGTTTCACAAAGAACCGAATTATTATTAAAATCAGGAATCAAACGTTTCATGACCTCAAAGGAGGGATGTCCTAGTTGTAAATGCCAACTCTGGGATGTCTCAACAGACTTATTTTTCTTATTTTTCTCAACTGCAAATGCTAACTCTGTACAATCAATACAAACTCCCATATGCTTTCCCTTTTCCAATTACTACGTCAGAATTGCGATCCTACAGCCAACAATTATCACCAATAAATGTCACTTTAGCATTGTTGTGGAAAACCAATTTGTGTATGGAGATCAGGTTGCGTGTCAAGCGTGGGGCATATAGTACTCGACCAAGCATCAAAACCGGACTCAGAATCACATTTCCATAATATTGAACATTCATGCTGGAGCCATCCAGAAGGAACAAAGTAACTGGTTTGTCCAGAAGTGTGAAGGACATAAACAGACTTTTATCGAGGCATATATGGCTTGTGGCTCCTGTGTTAAGTATCCAATCAGTGGTTTAGCAAAAAGAGTACCTGCATATTCGGCTGTTTGGAGGAGGTTAACTTGCTGCTTGTTCGTCGGACCTGCCACATCCGTAGTTGTTTTGCCCTACAAAGCTCTAGCCACTTCCCTCTGGATTATTGAGGATATGTCATCTGTATGGTCATTTGCATTATTGCCCAGATCCAATGGGTGTTCAGCCATAGTTGCAGCAAATTGATGCTATTTTCCTGGTTTCAGTAGCTTCTTCCTTCCTTTCCACCAATCAGAGTAACCTATCAACTTGAAGCATTGATCTTTCGTGTGGCTAGTTTCTTTGCAATAAGAGCAGAACCTTTCCCCTTTTTTTGTGGACTTGTATTGAGACTTATTTTGTCCTCTAAATTTTCCTATAGGTCCCGAATTCACCATGTGTGCACTTTGTTCTGGTATGTCCGAGAACATCACCGAGTTATCCCGTTGTTTCTCCACCCTGAGAAATATCGAATAAGCTTTAGCGATGGAAGGAACTGAGTCGAGCAGCAATATTTGATCCTTCACAGTGTCATAACTTTCATTTAATCCCATGAGGAATTGTATTAGTTGGTTTTGCGTCTCTATTTCTCCCATTTTCTTTCCAATCCCGCAAGAACACTGCCCACAATTGCATGTCGGAATTGGTTCCAACATCCTGTATTCATGCCACAATTTTTTCAGATTCGAGTAATACATAGTGACAGAAAGTGTACCTTGCGTCATGGAATTGATATCTCGCTGAACTTTGTATAACATCGGTCCATTTGATTCTCTGAATTATTCTTGTAGGTCTCGCCACAACTCATGGGAGCTCTGAGAATACCAGAATCCAGTGGCCATTTCCTTGGAGATGACATTCAACACCCAAGCTCGCACCATTCTGTCAATGCGAATCCATTGATTGTAGTCTAGGTCTGTCTCGTTTGGCTTCACGATGGATCCATGTATGAACCCAAGTTTCAATTTTGCTCCTAAAGCCGTTTCCACTGCCATTCGCACTGCAGGTAATTTTTCTAATTTAGTGTGTCGGTAATGAGAATCATCCCAGGGTGATCGGAATTGTGTAGGTGCAACGGGTCATCTTCTGATCTGGTATGTCTCTGCGTGTTTCGGGTTTGGGAGTTTTGGGACTGGTCAACCTCCATGTTTGGTCGAGTGGGTAGGGTAGGTTTAAGAAGTTGGAAGTGGATTTAGGTCTTTGATATAGAGCAACCTGCTATGATACCATCTAGGAATTAAGGACTCATATGAGTGAAGAAATCAGTCTTCATTTCGTAATAATCAGATGCATATGTACACCTGAGTACAACACATTTATACAAGTTAACAGCTAACTAATAGGAATAGAAAAGTTATGTACAAATTTAAATATGAAATTCATAAGTTTAGCTTATCCAGCTGCGTTATCTTGTTGATTTGAATTCAACACTAATAAGTGCGAAGGTGGATACTTTCTGGTGATTCTTCCGACTAATCCTGAACTCTATTCATAAGTTGGTTTGCATACCCATATCGGACATTGGAGTAGTTTTATAGATCTATTAAGATTGAGCAGACAATTTATTTAAAATCATAAATTTAAACAAACAATTTATTCTTGGTAAAAAACACAAATAATTCAAACATACATGCCCAAATTAAAACTTGCCACATTTGGAGCACTACAATTATTGTAGTCTCTTATAACTCTGCATTTGTATAAATGCCCAGAAAGAAAGATCCTTCTAAACCAAGAGCAATGATACTGCAAGACTGCTTGTTGAATTCTAATAGCTTCACTTGATTAAACATTTAAGCCTTTCATATCATTTCTGATCTACAAATACTTGTAGTGTTGTTCATATGTGTCTCTGAATTTTTTAATGAAGACATGATTGGCTTTTTACTCAAAACCAAACATATTTTCTTGATATTTGCGTTCACATGCATGACCCAAGTTGTTTGAACTTTTACTTTGATTTTTGTGAAATCTGAGGAGTATTCTTGTGAGATTGTTATTGTTGATGTGGTTAATAGCAGCAGAACTGCAGGGGAGTTTGGCTCATTAAGACAGACATGTTCCTCAAGTGTGTGTTTTTTATTTTAGTTCATACGGCTGGTCGTTTACAGTCAAAAATTCAAAACAGAAAAAACCAACAGTAGCAGTAACTCTATTTTATCATTCAAAAATGGTTGATCAGGCATTGCGTTTACTGTTTAATTCAAGAAAGACGATCTGTGATCACATCTCCTATGTAACTATATAGCTTCAAATATTTATTCCTAGCTGTAACAGAAGGAATATTAGTCTTCAATTTTGATGACTCTTTAGCACATTGATCGGCATCGTCATCATACTTTGCAGTCATAGGATCATCTTCAACCTCCACAAGAGCACTTCTGAATGAGTTGTTAGCCGCATCATACCAAGACAAACACTTCTTCAATGGTTTTTGTTAGACTCAATTATGTGACTTTTGGACTTTTGAGTTATTTAGTTTAATATTATGTGTTAATTCCTATTGAGTCAATTAAAGAATTATTTAGTGATACTTTTATCATGTTGATGGACTGTGATGTAAGCCCATAAAGACACTCTAAATTAGTCCTATAAAAGTATTCAGTTAAGTTTCCATCACTAATGAATAAACGTAAGAACTAAAGGTCAGGTAAGAGAAACTGAATTTAGCTCCACTCTCGTTTGTGGTCAATAACCAATTGTAGCCATGGTGAAAGGTACGCTTCTGCTTATGATTAATTACTGTGAAAATTATACTTGTATTAGATCTATGAGCATTATTGTGTATGATTAATTTCAAGTTTACATGTGGTATTAATATTTTGTATAATTTTCCTGAAAAGATTATTGACGAAAGTTAACTCAATTACGTATGAGTTTATTGAGAATGATAGATTTTGATTCTTGATGAACTAATGAATTAATTTTAAGAAAAACCTGTTAATGATCCATGGTTTTACTCTCCACATTATTGATAGAAAAAGAAAAGAAAAATTAGGTGTGTTCAGAATCCTAAATTAAATTAGAAAATACAAAACCCCACCCTTATGCCTTCACTGCCGCCAACCATACCATCGACCAAAGCCACATCATGCCACCTCTTATGCAGTCGCGACGTCAAAGAAGCTCCATGACTGGAGCGTTAGCGGCTGAGAAAGCAAACGAGGAAAAAAGAGAGCGATGGCGATGGGTGAAGGGCTGTAAAGACGGCGGCGATGGGGGAAAGAAAAGGGAAAACAGTCGCCTGAAGAGGTTTAAATGGCTTCGGACCGTCGGGGTTCAGCTGGGTTTTCTCCGACGAGTCAAAAGACACAAGTATGGAAGGGTTTGACGGCGGCCGGTGTGGCTAACCCGCCTGTACAGTGTTTTCCGATGGCATTTGCAGAGGAAAGGAGGCTGCGAACTGTAGGGACTCAAGGGATTTTTGTTGGGTTTGTTGTGTAGAGTACATTGACGCCGGTGTGGTGGATGGTGGTGACGGCGGCTGATGTGTCATTTTATATGCTTTATTTTATATCACATTACATTTATTTTCGTACTTTAAATGCCATATTCTTATAAGATTAAAATATCTTTTGCAGCAATAGGTCCTGGAATCATGAAGGGTGATAATTTGGACTTCTTAGTATTTAAAGGAGCAAGTTACTGAGCAGATATATTGTTGAGGATTAAAATTGAAGTTGAACACAGATTTAAAAGCAGCAGAAATTCATTTTGGAGAGTCTTAAGTTGTTAGAAGTATTTTTATTTGCATTTTGTATTTTTGAATTTGAAAAATAAAAAAAATAAGGAAGCTACAGAGTAAGAAAGGAGGATATCTTTTCCACTTCTTCTGAGCTTCTACGGAGAACACCACTGGAAAAACAAGCAAAATATTTTTGAATGCTTTTTGCAATGGCCATGAGTGGCTGATTTTCTTTTTCTTGGTTGAAGGAAATAGAGATCATTAAACTCTTATTCATGTGAGACTTTTTCCTATTTATTGAAGCTGATTTCTATTCAAATATTGAATATTTTTCTGATTGTTTGTTATGATTATTTTGTTTGATTGCTAATGTGTGCAGTTAGTAAATTGACTGAAATAATTTACTGCTAGATTGAATGCTGCATACGTAAATGTGTAGTCTTTTTAATCATTAGTAGCAACTGAGATATTATATTTTTGCTGCGTCATAAACTGTAGAATCTCAGGAAAAATCTTCATCTGGATTAAATAGAACATCGTATGTTTTATTGTCTTGTTCACTGGTTTTTCTTGCTTTGAATGCTGGCAGCTAATTAAATTTTAGGATCGTGTCCGAAATTATTAATTGTCAAGATTTTATTGAAATACATGTTTTCAGTAAATAACCTATAAGGAGAGACAGATAAAAATTATCACAGTGAATGTTTGAATAGATTTTTCGATAATATTTTTATGTCAATGATCGAATAAAGTTCAATGGTGGAAGTGACCTGAGATTTGTTTAATTGATTCTAAATTTTTATTTATACTTGCGTTAAATTTTATTTGTTTTGCAATTCATTTTCCAACAACCAAAACCCCCCCTATTTTACTGCTTTAAATTATCTTTGTTAGTGTTATAAACAAACCAACTCCTCGAGGGATCGACTCTTGCTTATCGCTAACTTCATTTTTAGTGTGTTTTGCTTGGTTTTAAATTTGGGTGCAGGCGACAGCACTGCCAAATTTTGGCGCGGAAGAGACTCCGCTACAGTAACGTGAATGAGGGCTGCCACCATTTGGTACTTTGGTTAATTTTGGGAATTAGGGTTTTAAAGAAAATTACCGTTCAACCCCTGAATGTTAGGAAATCCCATCTTAAGTCCTCCTCACTTAATCCATAACACTTATAATTCATATTATAGCATAATGAATAATAATGTGATTTAAGTGGATTATGTATTTTAATATTCATACTGAAATAATTTGTTAGTCACTAAAGTGGCTAAATTAGAAAATTTTATGAATATTAAATTTATTTGATTGTAAATAAATTACAGAAAGTAATTGTAATTTATATGGATTATTTATTTTAATATTCATACTAAAGTAATTTGTTAGTCACCAAAGTGGCCAAATTAGAAAGTTTATGAATATTAAATTTGTTTGATTCTAAATAAATAACAGAAAGTAATTGTAATTTATATGTATTACTTATTTTAATATTCATACTGAAGTAATTTGTTAGTTACCAAAGTGGCCAAATTAGAAAGTTTTATGAATATTAAATTTGTTTGTTTCTAAATAAATTACATAAAGCAATTGTAATTTAAATGTATTGTTTATTTCAATATTCATACTAAGATAATTTTTAGTCACCAAAGTGGCCAAATTAGAAAGTCTTATGAATATATAATTTATTTAATTTCAGTTACACATTATTATGTGATGCTAATGAAATGTTATTAATTTATTGGAATGGATTAACTGAATTTTTATGCTTATAAAATATTAAGATAACCCAAAGGTTGTCAGTCCATTTTATATGCATAAATATAAATGTGGTTAATTGGTATGCTTATTTAGATGTGTTTAGTATATCCAAAGATTGCAAGCATGTCTAAGTATAGTATATATATATTTTTTAAATTTTAGGAAAAGGGTCGGGCTAACCCACAAACCAAGGGCAGAGAGACGCCTTTCGATTAGTCCCGGTGAACCGGCAGGTTAGAACCTGTATGCCTCCCCCAGCGCCGCTACGGAGGATCGAACCCGCGATCACAAAGAAAGGGGTAAGACGCCTTAACTACAGAACCCACAGACGAAGGGTCTAAGTATAGTATATTTAATTACCAATTATGGAATAATTAGTTACTGTTGTTGT
>CANYCX011681421.1:0-13648 GCA_948193385.1 Breynia disticha f. nivosa | reverse complement strand
TTGATTTGTGGATTGAATTGAGTTTCGAAATTGATATATTGTTAAGGGGGAATTAGGATTCAGTTATATGAAATATTGAAGTGTTTGAAATGTAAAATGCATAGAAAGTGCATTAAAGAACATTCACACATATACTTTAAGTTATGATTAAAAATGATCATATGATGTTTGGATTGATGGTTTTGATGTGTTTTGGGTAATTTAAGGTTGTTAGAATAAATACATTTGGTTCATAAAGTATTGTGAATGATTTAGGGTTGAATTTGATTAAGTTAAGTTGAGGAAACAGGTAAGTCCGCGGAGTAAACGACAAGTACGCGGGGTCGCTTTCAGACCGCATACTTCGTTCTGACACCGCGCACGTACCTAACCGGGTTTGAAAATGTTTAACAAGGTACGCAGGGTGGGGTGCAACTCCGCGTAGTATTACGCGCGCTCAGGCTCACTCCGCGTTCTTTTAAAAATACCGGGTGGCACTGTTCTATTGACTACGTGGTGTGGGGGCTAGTCCGCATACTCGCGAACCACTACGCGTAGTCATGGAGGAGGCCGCGTTCTAACCTGAGAACATTTAAAATTGTTGTTCTTAGGTATATAATTAAATGATAATTATAAAGTTTGAAGTGTATGATTGTGTTACAATATATGAGTACATTATTAATTTCAGTTATGCGATATTAAAAATAAATTCGATTTAGAGAAGAATGACAATAGTGTACATATGCGTATGATTTGAATACATATATGATGTTTTAATCCAAATGTTTGTATGGAAGTAAATAGAGTATATGTGTTGGATTGAAAAAATTTAAATTACAAAGAAGTTGACCATATTTGGTTGTGTTGCTTACTAAGTCTTATGACTCACATATTTTTATATCTGCTACGCTCTGCAGAGATTTAAAGAGAAAAGATTGGGATGAGAAGATAGGACGTGCTGCTCTAGACTGGAGATTTATGTAGAAAACAAGGTGGACGGTGCACTGTATTTTAAACCTTTGTACATGTACATGACTATGCACACATTTTGTATTTTTGTATTTACAAAGACTCATGCCTTTGAAAATATTTATATATATATTTTGGGAAATAAGATGTAGTTATTTATTTTTAAAAGGGTTAATTATTTCTTGCTTCCCTTCATGTTTCATTGGTGTTTTTATAAAAATTTATTTAAACCAAAAACTTGATTTCCGAATTTTATTGTCACTTATAGGAGGGAATTTATACGCAGGTAACAATTAAATTTGGGGGTCACATTTCAACACCTGTAACTCAACAGCTGCCATCCTATAAGCTGTAATAGAAACTGGTGCTCCTCCCAGCACAGTCTTTATCCTAAAGTCAGCCTCTCACTGTGGTTGTAATCCCGACAACTCGTCAGGAAATACCTCAGGATAATCACAAACAATCTCTACATCTCGCACCTCTAACACAGGTTGATTCAGATCAATCACTGAAGCAAGATAGGCATAACAACCCTCTCATATCAACCTCGTAGCAATAACCGCTAAAATCAGCCAAGAAGGAATAGTCTTCCTTCCGCCTACTAGCAATACATGCATGCCACCATCAACATTAATCATGGCTTCTTTCGAATACTAGTCGACCATAACACAATTTCTAGATAGCCAATCCATACCTAAAATAACCCCAAACTCTGCCATCCTCAAAACAATAAAATCTGCTAAATATGTCAACTCGTCAATATGTAATTCACAGTGTCGTAAAATATGTCTAACCAACACTGTACCACCAGCAAGCATCAAAATAGAAACAGTATAACCTAGACGCTCTATACTACCTCCAATATGGTCTACAATAGACTCACTCATAAAAGAGCAAGTAGAGCCTGGATCCTCTGTAGCCTCATCTCTAGTCATAGCATAAACCTGGGCCAGTGGCATTGACCTTGATGGTATTGCTGCTCCCGTAGATCCACCTCTTCTACCTGAACCAACTGCTCCACCTCTGGTAGCTGATCCACCTCTAAAAGTAGATTCAGAACCTCTGCCACCTCTACCTCTACCTGTACCAAGCGAAGCTGTATGGTTAGCCTCACCAACACTACTCTGTCAATACACCTCACCACTCTCTACCCCCGGTCTCTATGGATAGTCTCTAGAAAAATATCTCGACTGGCAACAAGTATAACACAGTGGAGTGGTCTCTCTGCCAGTGTAAGTACCTGTACCGCGACCCTGAGGAATAGGAAGGCTGGTGTAATAACCTATACCACATCCAATTCCTGTCCCAGGCTGTCTAGTCTCACTACCACCTGTCTCTCTGGGTGACCTAAAATCTTTCTTCTTCTTTTTTAGCTAATGCTGAGAACTGGAACTACCTGAGACTCGATGTCTCTTTCCTTCTAATTTATCTCCCCCTGCCTCTAATTCATCGGCTCGTATCGTCGCCTCAAGTAACATCTCATAAGTCAGAGGCTTCATCGCAATCCTGTCTCGAATCAGATACCTCAGACCTTTCTCAAATCTGTCTCTCCTCTTCCTGTTAGTATCGACATCCTTTGAAGCGTATCGAGATAACCTGGTGAACTCTGCCTCATATCCAACCACTGTCATCTCCTTTTGCTTTAACTCCAGGAATTATATCTTTTTCTTCGTCTAGTAGTGTGGAGGAGTATACTTATCAGCAAATCTCCTCAGGAAATCATCCCAATTAAGCACTGGAGGATGTCTCTAACTATTTGGAATCAACTCCCACCAATTCCAGGTTGCTTTCTCAAGAAGAGAAGTAGTATACCTCAATTTCTACTATGGCGTACATCTCATACGCTTCAGAATTCTCTCTGTATGCCTAAGCCATTCATCAGCCTCAGCTGGATCTGTGGTACCCTCAAACGTCTTCGCCCATGCTTTCTAACCTCTGCAAAGTTTTTACCAATATTAAGGTTCTGGCTAACTAAAACTCTACCCTGATCCCACATAATTTTCTGCATCATCTCCCAGAACGGAGCATATGCAGGATTGTACGGAGGTATAGGCATCGAAGGCTGTGCAAGCTGCTCTGGAGGTACTGGGCTAGTTCCCTGTCCCTCAAATAAATTTTTGGACTCTACAGTGTGATCAGAAGATATGTCGTCTATCGGTTCCATCTGTTATCAAAATCAAGTTCAAAAATCATTCCATAGTTTCAAATCGCAAATCAGATTTTCAAGTTCAAAAATCATTCCATAGTTTCAAATCGCAAATCATATTTTCAAGATCACAAAGCATGAAAATCTTGGCACAGTCCGCAGAAAATTTAATCCCTACTATAATACCACTAACTGTGAACCCCATTTTTAAATTCTGATTTTCCTGAAAAACATTAAATATAAAGATATGATATGAAATCAAATCTAAAAATAGAGGAGAGAGACAAAATAAAAGATATATATATATGCTATTTTATAAAATCTCGGCCCAAATCATTCGTAATATAAAAGGTTTTATAGTGGAAACATAATAAGTTTGAAAACATTTCAAACGAAAATTATGTGTATATATACAAATGTACAACATCAATATAAATCCAAAATATAAAAAATGAAGACTAGAGCTCGACCTCTGACGTAAGCTCTGGAAGCACTGACCAACTATGTGGTCCAATGACATCAACTACCTATGATCTGCACAATCATTTAAAACAATAAAGAGGTGAGTATAAACAATACTCAATAAGTATTCTTAGCTATCAACTTAAATGATGTGTAGGAGAAAACATAAATCAGCAAAAGGACGTGCCTATCTATCTTGTCCCTAGGCATCCCCGAATGCCAAACAATTAGTTTTACAAAGATATCAAATAGCACACAGTGCATTAACCACACATGTTTATAACTCAATTCAGCACACAACATTTATAATAATCTAGCACACAGCCTCAATACGATCACATAGATCAATCAAACTTAGATTTGATATCGCACACAGCAAATAAGAACCACATAGGTTCAATTACATCAATCCTCAATCATACATATATGAATGTAATGTCTGAAATGAAATGAAATGTAATTTTACACAGAATGCCCCAGGTTTTGTCCACCATCGCACACAGTAGTGGAATTGTCCTCTATCGCACACAGCAGAGGTATGGCATATAGCCTGAGCACACAGATCTGAGCAAAACTCGTATATATATATATATATATATATATATATATATGGACCATAGCACACAACAATCCAGGATAACACACAGTAATCCTTTATCCACACAAGAATCATATTTGTTACCACATAGGCTCGTGTCATACAGATATATCAATGTATGAATGTAACTAATAAGAATATCATTCTTATTCGCACACAACATCTGAATGATATTCATTCTGCACACAGTACAATATAGCATAGCACACAACATAGCACACAACACAACATTCATCTCAGCTCACATAGAGCAAATCAGACAATACCACACATGTAATCAATCAATTTCGATCAAACATAAATCAAACATAGATCAAACCATTTCCATTATCATAACTCTAAAGCTAACATCTCATGTCCACTATTATTCAGCTAGCAACTCAACAATCGATTTTAGGCCAACTACTCTTCTTTTACATAATTATCGTAATTCCAAATAAATTACGAATCGATTTAGTAAGCGTAAGAACACTTACCTCGAAATCAAGTAAAATCAATATCCAAACCTTGGCTCAACAATCACCTAGCTGTTGTATAGATCCTCCTGTACAAAATTAACCATATATGATACATTACTAACCAATTCATGTATTGATTCTAGCTTTAAAATCATTAAAACATCATTTGGAAACCATAAATCAACTATATGTCAACATTTCCAACAATTCCTTTCTAAATCCAATCTTTCTCAATTCCATCTCTAAATCATTCACAAGGATTAATTCAAGTCCTTACACTTAATCACATTCATTTCCAGCAACATTTCTAATCAATGCATAAGTATTCAAAATCAGCATCAACCATTTGTAAACCTAAAGTAAACCTTAAGTTCCACTCTTTTCCATTAACTTACCATACACAAACTCATCCCAACATTTCCCTCATACACAAGCCAGCAATTCTCAGTTCATTCTCATCAATTCCAGCAAGAATTCATTATAAGCCAACCTTAAAACTCAGCAAAATAACCAACTATCAACCTTATGTAAACCTTTTCAAAACTTACCTTAACTTGAATTCAAGCAAGAAATCACTCTTTCTCCTTCAAAAATCAATCCTCTAATGATTTCTCAGCCTTTGAGCGTTCTTCTCAGCTAAGCTCTGCAGGGTTTTTGGTTTAGGAGTATAAAATGAACTTTTTCCATTTAATCGATCGAAATCTTATTTTTTTTCCAAAAAAACAGCATGCCACGCGTGGTGGAATGGGACTATGCGTTGTGGTAGCGACCACGCGTACTTTTCTTTCCACTGTGCGTACTTCCTAATTTTAGATTTCTCCGATTTTCTTCGATTTTTTCGTGTTAACCTTCGATCAACCTTTCATATACTTTTATATATTAATATTTAAACACTTATTTTTCATCATTTAATGACGAAAAATATCCAGAATGTTACATAAACTGTGTGGTTCATGTATGATATCCTGTGTGGATATAGATCTATGTGATCTGACTTACTTTTTCCTGTGTGGATTATTGATCTCTGTGTGAGATAGAACATATATGGTTCAAGAATGTTGTGTGCTATCTGCCTACTGTTCTCTGTGAACTACTTATTATCACTACCTGTGTGGTTAGATATTTTGTATGAATTGATCTGTATGATCTAAAGACTGTTATATGCTATATTAAGTGATCGTGTGATCTTACTAAGGCTGGGTTCTAGTTTATTGTAAGGTTGTGTGCTATATTGAGATCTTATTAATCCAGATGTGTTAGATAAATCTGTGTGGTTGATAGTGCTGTTTAGTATCTGTGTGAATTGTTTGACTGGCTTACGAGGATGCCATAGGGAGAAGATAAATAGGCATGTCCTCGTGCTGATTTATATTTTTCCCCTGGACATCATTTAAGTTATATGAGCTAAAAATTCTTACTGAGTATATTTTATACTCACCTCGTTTATTGTTTAAATTATTGTGCATGTTTAGCACGATTTTGCGAGGAGGATTTGAGCACGTATTTGAACAAACATGGATTATTTGTAAATAAATATATAAAGTGAATTTGTTTGAGTGTATTTCAACTATATTAATTGTAAAAATCGATTATCTCTTTTCTATATCCATGTTTATGCTGAAAAGGTTTGGAAATATTGGATAAATGACTTTACATTTTGAGATTTGAAATGTAAAATCGGGAATGGTTTTGAATATTTGGAAAATAATGGTTTTTAATTTTGGGTCTTACATACTGGCAGCTGAGGATAGAGGAAAAGCCAGTGCCGAAGACAACATTTAGGACCCAATATGGTCACTTTGAGTTTACAGTGATGCCATTTGGGTTGGCTAACACTCCAGCCGCATTGATGTCCCTAATGAATAAAATTTTTCAGCCTTATTTGGATACTTTTATGGTCGTCTTTATTGATGACATTTTGATTTATTCAAGGAGTCGAGGTGGGCACGAAGAACATTTGTGGGTACCATTGCAGATATTGAGAGATAAGCAAATGTATGCTAAATTCTCCAAATGTGAATTCTGGTTGGAGGAGGTTGCATTTTTTGGGACATGTAATCTCTAAATACGGCGTACAACCCGATCCCTCAAAGATTAAAGCTGTGAAAGACTGGAAAGCTCCAAAGAATCTGACTGAAATATAGAGTTTTCTAGGCTTGGCAGGTATTATCAGTTATTTATACAGGATTCTCAATCCTTGTAAGGCTGCTGACCAATTTGCTAAGAAAGAATGCAAAGTTTGAGTGGAATGAGAAATGTCAAGGCAGTTTTGAGGAGATTAAGAAGCGGTTGACTGAGGCTACAGTTTTGACTCTGTCATCAGAGGACAGAGAGTATGTGGTATATACTGATGCTTCTAGGATGGATTTAGGAGGTGTGTTGATGCAGAATGGTAAAGTGATTGCATATACATCGAGATAGTTGAGACCACAGGAGCTCAATTACCCAACACACGATCTAGAACTTGCAGCTATCATTCATGCTCTAAAGACTTGGAGGCATTATCTTTACGAAGAAACCTTCAAAATATTTACAAATCATAAAATCTTGAAGTATGTTACTACCTAGAAGGAGCTAAATCTTAGACAACAGAGGTGGATTGAGATGCTAAAGGATTATGATTGCTCGATTGAATACCATCCTAGAAAGGCTAATGTAGTGGCCGATGCCTTAAGAAGGAAATCATTAGTGAAGGGTGATGTTCTTACATACAATGTGAAGTCATTATTTGCGATAAGGGAGTTATGAATTAGAACTCCAAGTGATAGAGGAAGGGTTGTTGGCAAAGATATCAGTCAGACCGTTAATCCAAGGTCTGATTAAGGAGCGGCAAATAGAGGATGATAACTTATTAGCTAGAAGGAAGAAGGTGGAATGGGGAAGAGAAACCCCATATGTGTTTGATGAATAGGGAATTATACATTGTGGAAAGAGACTTTGTGTGCCGAATTTTCTAGAATTGAAAGAGGAAGTTCTTCATGAAACACACTCCTCTCGATATTTAGTGCACATGGGAAGTACCAAGATGTTTAGATACTTGAAGTAGCTGTATTGTTGGCTGGGAATAAAGAGGGAGATTGTTGAATTTGTGGCTAGGTGTCTGAGTTGTCAGCGGATTAAAGTTGAACACCAAGCTCCAGCTGGAAAGCTTAGATCTTTAGCTATTCCAGAGTGGAAATAGGAGCGGATAATCATGGATTTTATGGTTGGATTGCCCAGAACATTTCAGAATAACGACGCAGTGTGGTTAATTGTGGACAGATTAACAAAATCTGTGCATTTGCTGGAAATTAAACAGGATGATTCCTTGGATAAATTGGCGGAGAAGTATGTTGTTGAAGTGGTGAGACTTCACGGAGTGCCGATTTCCATTGTTTATGACAGGGATCCTCTGTTCACTTCACGGTTCTGGGGTAGTTTACAAAAGACTATGGGTACTAAGTTGCATTTTAGTACAACTTTTCATCCCCAGACTGATGGACAGTCAGAAAGAACTATACAGACTCTGGAAGACATGATGAGAGCCTGTATTCTAGAATTCAGAGGCAACTAGGATGAACATTTGCCATTGATAAAGTTTGCATACTATAACAGTTATCATTCCAGCATCGAAATGGCACCGTACGAAGCTTTGTATGTTAGGAAATGTCGAAGTCCAGTGTTTTGGGATGTTGAAAGACTATGAAAGATTGAAGGTCCCGAGTTAGTGCAGTAGACAATAGAAAAGGTTCAAGTTATTAAGAAATGTATTAAAACTGCCCAAGATCATTAGAAAAGCTACACTGATAAACATCATCGAGAAATTTCCTATGAAGTGAGTAACAAAGTGTTCTTGAAAGTATTGCCCTGGAGAGGTGTATTGTGGTTTGTAAAGAATGGAAAGTTAAATCCTAGATTCATTGGTCCCTATAAGATCATAAAAAGGGTAGACCCCTTAGCTTATCAGCTACGATTACCTGATGAACTTTCCAGACTACACGATGTGTTTCATGTGAGCATGTAGAGGCGGTATCGATCAAATCTTAGCCATGTGATCAAGGAACCTAAAGTGGAAATATCAGAAGATATGACATACAAGGAGGACACAGTGGAAATTCTAGATTAGATGGTTTGAAAGCTGAGGAACAAGGAGATTCTGATGGTGAAGGTGAAGTGGAGTTTCCATTCCCCAAAAGAAGCCACTTGGGAGGTCGAAGGGGAGATGCGCAGACAATATCCTCACTTATTTCCTAATCCAAGTACAATTTTAAATTTCGAAGACGAATTTTTCTTAAGGGGGTAGAATTCTAACGACCTAAAAATTTCATTTAATAATACCATTTAATAAAATTTTAAACAATATATGTAGGAAATTATGAATAAATTTTTTGCAAATTAATTAAAATAATAATTCGGTGGGAAGATATGAGAATTAGTGATTATAAGCTTAGAGAAAATGATAATTGGGATTTGTTAAGTCAAACGGAAAAGAGGAATGCGAAGGAACTAGGGAACCAAAGCTTGGAAGGGCAAAATCGTTCGAACCCGTTTAAATATAAAACTCTACTTCCTTTCATTCCCTCCATCACATGCACGTTACTTTTCCTCCATCTTTCTCTCTCCAAAGCTCAAAAACCCTAACCACCATCGATTCTCACGAAACCTTAGTGTTTGGGAGTTTTGAAATCAGTCTGTGAGCAAGATTCGATAATTTTTCTTATGTGTTCTTCCGAAATCCCGCTTTTATTCTTAACCCTAACTTTCCGACCCTATAAATCTTTCGTTTGAGCTCCGATTTGAGCAAATGATAGCTCGTTGGAAATCTTAACATATATACTATCTATTAGTAACCATTTTTGCCGTTCAATCGTGTTTTAGGAGTTTGAAATTGCAGTTAGAAAGCCAACCTTGAAAAGTACGAGTTTGGGGTTTTTCACGACGGAAGTTTTCCGTGTTTCGTTGCTTAGGGAAGCTTGTTTGGCATCCATTGATATTGTTTTTAGTGTCAATTTCATTGGGTGTTGTCTATTGAAGGTGATGGAAGCAAAAGCAGGAAAGTGGTTAAGGTTTTTGTAAAGAAAAATAGGAAGTGAAATGTTAACTATAAATGGGAGTGTAAGATCGTAAAATTGAACCTAAATGAATTTGTAGAAGCATCAAAAAAGGTTGGTGGAAGAACTAAATAGGGTGGTTAGGGAAACATAATAGGTAGAGGGAGAATTTATGGAAGGTAAGAGAGATAAGAATAATACATTGAAGGAACATGTGTGTTGTATAGCATTCTTGTTAATTGGTACGTTTTAATGAATGCTAGGTTAATGCTAAATTATGATATTGTATTATAGCAACAAAGTACGCGCGCTCGTCACCATCACACATACTTTGCAAGCGACCATGCGTTTGTTTGTACCAAGACTAAACGCAGTGGTAGCGACAGCGCGTAGTATTCTGCCACCTCCCGTAGTCTGGGTTGAACCCGCATGTATCTCTGAGTTTCGATTGTTTTGGTTAAGGTTTATACCTTATACATCAAGAATTTGAGTGTATGTTTATATTGTGATTAGTGGATGGTATAGCCTAAATTTATTTAAGATTTTGATCTTGTTATGAAACGATTTGACTGTGTATAAATTAAATATGGATGGTTGTCCATGTTGGTAAGTGTTGCTTATTGAGTCACGCGACTCACTGCGTTTTATGTCTGCCGTGTGGGCAGGGACTTGAGGGGACATTTTGGACATGGAGGTGTAAAGCCTTTTGGTGCCCGACTCAGATAGAAGATCCAAGAATTGAGGTGGGCTGTTCACTAGGGTTTTTCTCTTACTTGTCATCCAAACTCTTGTATTTGAAATTTGTAGTGCACCCATTCATTTTGGTAGGGTTATGCTTGAAAAGAGGTCTCGTCGGTTTCTTTTCTTGTATTACCCAGAAAATTTTTGTAAAATCTTATAAAGTCTTATTTTAACAATGAAAGGATTATATATTTGAATGTGTGTGGTAAAAGGCTCGCGAGCAGATTTTAAACTTCTATTTGACAAACTTATGATGTCCAAATCCGAATATCACCTCGAGAGAATTGATATAATATTATAGGGTGGTATACGAATTTGGGGGTTACAAAATATACATCAATGACACATTTAGTCAATATTTTTATAATTATCACATCTTAATGCACATGATACAACACATTCTACAAACAAAACATAAAGTTGATAAAATGTACACGATTCAATTCTCAATAAGAACGCATATATTAATATTCACAACAAGTTTAGTGAAAAGTAATGTCAAAGCCAAAATATTTAGAAAAGTTAAAAAATTGAGTAATATAAACAATATTAATGTAAGTATAAAACTATAATGTTGACAAAAACTATGCACATAATCAATAAAAGATTAGTTTAAAATATGTTCACATTCAACTATAAGACATAAAAATTGTAACAAGTTTATATAAAGTTGTATTAAGTTAAAACTCACAAAATTCAGTAATATATAGAATATTAATAAAAATATCATATAAAGTACATATTAAGATAAATTTTACAATAACTTCAAATATATTGATATAAAGTATACAGTAAAAGCACAAACAATTAAAAAGAAAGCACTTCAGCTTACAATATGTTCACATAAAGATATAAAAAAGTAAATAAAAAATTTTAACATTATAAAGTTGATGTCAAAATAAAGATATTAACATATTAATAAATAATTCAATTTAGAAAATGTACCCAAGAAAATATTTGTGACGCTAAAATTTAATTTTTCATTAAATTATGAATTATTAAAAACCATAAAAAATTTTCACGATTATAAATAGTTGGTGAATAATATGAAAACAATAGCTTGCAAATTGCGAGAACATAAAAGTGTATAATCATAACAAAACGATAAAGTGGAAATCATTTTTAGCTGCAATGGAGTTTTTACAAAGCTATGGAAATATTTTTAATGAAAACCTCCATCGTCACACCCTGGTCCCAAGTGTGCAATCCTCTGCCAAACTGCTAAAACACAACAACCATAACACAATAGGTGAGTATAAAACTCATTAAGCAGATACCTTCTACATCACTTAACTGTCCATATAAAGTCAAATACACTCATTACCTACACAATTCCATTATTAGACTATGACCACATCTGTAGTTTCTGATCTTAATAGGGAAACCTCGGCTAACTACTTGGTTTATCTTCCCATTTCTCCATTCTATAGCCATACTCCATGTGTCCTTTCTCTATTTGTACTATATAATCGTATATATTTATTTATATACTGGAGTACGTTAACACTCCATGCACACCAATTCAATTATATAATTATTCCTTATTTAAAGTTTCACTCTCTAAGTAGGAGCACCAATAAGTCGTCTACCCTACACTTCAGTCATCACTCATACTCACGACTTGGTTGTTCAAGTTTATTATCTTATTTCATTAATTACATTGGATGATCGCATTACACGTTGTACATCCTGATCCATGAATCACAATTAATTAGTGTGTCCTCTCGCAATTATGCCTAAATTGCTAACTATCTCTGTTGGCTACTCGCATTGTACATTCATCCTTATTCATCTCTAATTAGTTAGGTTTAAGTTCTTCACTCATGGGTACTTACTTGTTTTTCTTAAATCCTATGATACATTATTTGGGATGTTTGATCCAAGGTTTCTGTAGTATTATATAGTTCAAGGATACATACTTTCAAGTCCCTAATCTGTCCCTGATTCTATACTAAGGTTTCCAAGTCAAAATAGCCTTCTAGGTACGAGTAATGTATGTTAGAATGAATCCTAACGTACGTTATTCTCAGAGTTAACCTAGAACCGAGGTAGGATGAATAACGTAGGTTACCAGATAGGTAACAGTTATTCAACATTAACGTACATTATGTGGACACACTAACGTACGTAATGAGGCAGATCTTCCATCGGAATCTTCTATTTCTCGTAAATAAAACGGGCTACAAAATAACATAGATAATGTATTTTAAGACCAAATCCAACATACGTTAATCTAGCTGCAGGACTTAAACTTTAAACCTTTAACTCACACTCAACACTTGTACATTTCACAAAGCAACTAAACATCTTCTAAACATAACCTATACAATCAACCACACTCTCAAGACTCTTTGCATACATATTCATCCTTGGCATTCACATCATCTTATCAACCATACCATACTACATCTGTATGAAATCATAACTCATTCATAAAATCACATTTCACATTTCCAAACAAAAATTAAATACCACACATAAATATAATGCACCCAACCCTCATTCCTATCGCACAATTCTCTTTTACATAGCATACATATATTTGTGTACCTTACCATCCTATTCACACACACACACGTAATTCATTTAAAACACAATACCAATATTCACATTCAAGCCTTATCTGTGAGACTCAAAATTTAAAACCATTTTTCCCGAAATTTCATTTAATTTACTAATATGATTTAATTTAATAAATCAAAACAAAGAAGAGATAAAAGAATATACATGCTTTTATAAAACTTGGCCCAAACTACAATAGATCTTATAACCAAAAGTAGTATGAAAGCTGATATAAAGGTTTTAAAAAAATTTTCAAACCAAGTAGAGTGTATATGTAACGCCCTCCAATTTTCAGAAATTTTCGGAATTTTTAAATTATTTCATTAATATGCGAATAAATTTTTTTGCGAGATAAATTTTATTAATTATTGTTGAGAGGATGTAGGATATTTTAAGAAATAAATTTGGTGATGTTAGGTTGAATTGGGAGAGAGAAATTCAGAAAGGAAGTAAAGTGTAGAGCTGGGGGTAAAACGGTCATTTACCGAACATTATATAGATATAAATACGTGCATATCTTTAATCTCACCTTAGACTCCAACCATGTTTACGTGGGTTCCTTTTCAAAAAGCCAAAGCAAGTTCCAACTTTTAGGGTTTATTTGTGGTTTTGATGCCTTAAAATAGAGTTTTAAGTTAGGGTATGTAAAGTGACGAAAATTAAAGTTAGTGCACATAAGTTTGATTTGAAGTTTGGATGTTAG
>CANYCX011680927.1:0-16573 GCA_948193385.1 Breynia disticha f. nivosa | reverse complement strand
GGTTGAGTTTTGGTCGATTTTAATAGGAAAAAGTGTTTGGAATGAAGGTTGGATGTGGAAGAAGGGTTTGGGGTCGTTTTTAGGTGTTTTCGGACGGAAATGAGCTTATGTTTTCTCTCTCCCCGAATGAGCTCGCGTCTTTAATTTTGAGTCTGTCCACAGAGGGCAAACGGCCAAGGCAAACGGCCTCATGGCCGTTCCCTCCGCCCGTTTCGACTCTGGAAGTTTGGTTTTAGGGGGAAACGGCCATGCAGGCCGTTCCTTGGTCGTTTCCGGCCATTTTCCGGGCATTTTTCGACGATTTCCTCTAATTTTAACAGGGTATTTTTGGGGCGTTACATATAGCGTGTAAATCGTAAAATTAAACCTAAATGAGCTTCTGGAAAGTATTAATGAAGGTTGGTGGAAAGAGTTAAGTATGGTAGTTAAGGACGTACATGAGAAAATTATATAGTTATGAAAGGAATGGTGAGAAAGAGCTAATAAAAGGGATGTAATCATGCATGTTGTGAAGATTTCCTTTAATTTTGCATGATTAATGAATGTTAAATTAATGTGGAATCATAATATTGATTATAGGGAGTTCGAGTCACAGTGCAAACAGTTCACAACTGAGCCGCTAATTGTGTGCGAGAGGTAAGTAACACGAATGCAACTTGTCCCTATACCTGTATGTTGTTGAGTGTGAAATGACTGTTTGATTGAAAATTTGTATGTTGCTTTCATGTTATAATTGTGTGATTGGAATCATTGAATGAGTAATTATGTTGATTGATAAACAAGTTGCGATTGTTTGTAAGATAAATGAACTTATGTTTGTTATGCTTAAACGCAAATGATGAGGTAGAGTGTAAGAAATGTTTAGTAATTGTTTGGAAATTGATATGATATGGTTGTGGGTTGTTTAAGAATAAGGAAAATGATAGGATGAATTTTGAGTATGTTATAGACATAAAACATGATGGATAAAGTATATGGGTTTATGTGATTTTGTATGATCCTGTGTTGTTAAGATTTTCTTATGGAAAAATTGTAATAAACTCCAGAGGTAGCACACAATGGGTTCATAAGCACTAAGCTGAACTAATACTTAGTGATAATGAATGATTTATGAAAAAATTGAAAAAACCATATAAATGATGTTATAAGTGTCTATACACATGTGGTTGTTAGATTAAGAAATTATATGATCCTATGAATGATAATTGAATAAACTAGTAATGTATGAAATGTTATATATATATAGATGATGATCTTAGGAACATTGAAGTTTGATATGATTCTTGCTTAATTTTTGTTTAAGCATGATTTGAGATGTGATTTCTATATGAGGGTTAACAACTGTGTGCTTATCATGTGGGTTGATCTGAATTCATTCTTTGAATGTTATAGTATGCTCATTGATACCCAGTTAATGGTTAAACTGATATCTTGTTGACATCCGGTTGATATATTGAGCATGTAATTGCTTATTTGAGATTTTGATTGATTGAGCATGCTTATGAGATTGATGAGGAGATAAATGAATGTATTGATCATTCATTGTGAAGCATAGCATGATTGGCTTGTGAATGCATGAATTGGTTACATGGAATGTATACATAACATTCATGCATTGGGGGGCTCATAGGGAGCAAAAGATTAAATAATATGAAAGGGCTCTTATGAGCATAATGAGGGAGTGGTTATAGTAAAGGGTATATTACATGTCGTGGATTTAATTCTATGATATGACCTCTGAGGGTATATCAACAACCTACCTGGGGTGAGATGGGGAATTCCCAAGCACACAGGAGATGGGTTGGGGGTCTTACAGACTTTTAAAATAATATTACGGGTAGTATATGATGAAATGCTACACCGGGCACAGTTCAAAATGACTTGTTATGCAGACGTGTATACAAGTGTGTCAGGCCAAGTAAGGGTAAAATTCAGGCCAAGTAAGGGCGTAACTATGGATCCAATTTTATAACCACATACTCCTGGCCGAACGGCCCATTTGCAAACGCCAATTTAGTGGCCAAAACAGGGCATAAACCTAAAACAAAATGGGATCCCGGGTGATTATACTTATGAATGCATTAGATAACATGCATTCACATTTATCACATTACATATGATATGTTATATATGACCATATGGTATGAATTGGTTTAGATGATGTAAAGTAATTGTGTTTGAACGATTTGTTAAGTATGTTTACTAACGGTATTGGTATGGTTTGAAATTTTGGATATAATGGACATAATTGTTATGATCACAAATGTAAGGGTGCTAAGAATGTTGTGCAAATGATATGGGAAGGTTAATTTTAATTTGATAGTGAAATAGTATGGGAATGCTTAAATGTACATATGGTGTTAAATATAAGTGCCAAACAATGTGATCATATTTGATTGAGAGTGAATAAAGGGATAGATGTCAAGTTTATAATATTAAGTGATGATCTTGTTAAGTTGTTGAATATGGCATGAATTGAAGGTTTAATGACAACTATGTTATATGAATATGCATATATGTATTGATATGTTTAAGGAAATTTATGAGTGAATGCCATTGATAATGGATTTAAATGTGTTGGGAATTGGTTGTTGAGACATAGTTAATTGATCATGAATTAATTGTATGTTATTAGATGTGTAGCTAAATGATTTATATTGGTTGAAGGAAATTGAATGGTTGATTAATGGTGTGGAGTGTTTATTTAAGTGTATGGTTGGTTTTTGGTGAGTTTTCGTGCAGGAACACAGAGATCCACATGCGGTGGTGGCTAAGTACACACTGTCGCTGTGACCACGCGTACTTAAGGCCCGATCACGCGTTTAATTGCACTTGAACTACGCGTGGTGGCACCGACACCGCGTAGTCGACCATCACCACGCATAGTTCGAAAGGATCACGCGTGGATTGCTGGTTTTGATTTTGTGAAAAATTCTTATATGTGGTTATTTGTTTAAGCTGATTTCTGTTGGGTATTTAGCTGCCTTGTGACTGATTGATAATGTGAAAATCAGTATGTTATTATGATTGCTATGGACTGGACATAAATTATTAAAATGAATTAGGGATAGTTGTCCATGTCGGTAAGTGTTACTTATTGAGTTTCATAACTCACTGCATTTTATGCATGACGTGTGGGTAGGGCTTTAAGGGAAACAGCGTTGGGGGCGAGAGCGAACTTGCTACTGGAAGGACCGAAGAACCGAGGTGGGCTGTGTACTAAGGAATAATGGAAGTTTGTGTCATACCTATATACATTGTATGGTGTTAATGCATGTGTAATTATTTTAATGGGTTGTATTAGCAGGTAAATCTTTGAAATAGTTCTTGTTCATGGAAAACTTATTTGAGATTGAAAACATGCATTTTGTTTAACTATCTCGTAATTCTTTCAAAACTTTTATAAAGTATTTTATGTAGATAATGGTAGGATTGCGAAAAGATAATTATCCGCACATAGTCAAATGTTTTGTTTTCCCTCTACTCTATTACCTTTAAATCATTGTTTTCCTGAAATAATTGATGTCCAAGTCTGGGTACCATTCGAGAAATGAAGTACATGAAACAAAATGGTAGTCAAATTTGGGTGTCACAGTAGATGATTGATCATGATAGGAGAATTAATAACGCAATTTTGATTTTTTTATTTGTGTGAATAAATTTCTTTTTACCAATTGTCATTTTTCACTTTATGATCTTGAATTGAGCGGGATTGATAAGACTAGTTCTAGTTGGGTGGCATAAAAGACTTAGGTATTAGGCAAATTATCTCCTTTATTTACTTTGATTGATGACCTCCTCAGTTTTTCCAGGAAACTAATCTTCTATTCGACGAATATGAGCATGCAATTTTACTTTTTGAATTAGTAGTATTTTCACGAACGGCCAGAAACAAGTGCCAACGCAAGCATTTGGTTTCACATTTCCTATGGGAAAACTCCTAGAGAAAGAACTACTTGGAAAATACAAAAAAAAAGAGAAGAGAAGAAAGAGAAAATGAAAATGAAAATGAAAAAGAAAGAAAGAAAAAGAAAAAGAAAAGGAAAAGAAAAATAAAATAAAAAGAAAAAGAAAATAAGAGGTTAAGGTTAAAAGATTAGAGTGATAAAAGAGAATTATTTATCGATTACTATTTAAGTCTAGAGATGTCACTAGATTAGTCTTAAATATCTACTCTTCTTGTCATTTATTTGAAACATGCAATTGGTATTGAGATTATTTGTTTTGCAAATAAATTGTCTTGGTTGCGTTATGATTTGTTTTGATTGAGATTGATTCTACGTGTTTGATTGTTAGATTTGTTGGTAGCTTCATCTTGATCCTGCTTTGCTCGGGATGAGTAAAGATTCAAGTGTGGGAGATTTTGATGCACGCGTAATATGAGGGTATTGTTCATACCATAGCTTTGTATTACGTGTGCATCTTAGCTAAATTTCTCCTAAAATTCACATTTAAAATTGTGTTTAATTGAAAATGCCTTACAAGTTTTAAATATGATATTTACGAGCAGGATAGTTCATACATTTATAGATTATCAATTGATTCTTCATTGAAATGATTCTTTACTCGATAATTTATATATGTTATGATTTGAGACAAATTTGCTTCGATTTAGGAGAGAAATGGGCTTGAACAAGGCCAACAAGCTCGTGCTGCCTTAACATGTGTCGTGTTGATCATTATTTAGGCCCAGAATTTACACACAACCCACCTGCGAGAGCACGACGAGCGTGATGAGAATCTAAAGTTCATGACGGGCCATGTGCTCAACACGATGACTGTGCTGAGTTATTTTTTGCACGAGGCATGCGTTTCGCGTGTTAACATCGTATCATTTAATTAAAAACACAGAGCACAATATGTGTCATTGTCACGATGCCCGTGTCGAGCGATAGAACAGTTTGTTCCACGATAAAGAGTGGTTTTCGAAGGGTTTGGAGGCATTAGCTTTACAATAGAGATTGAACATTCATTAGCTTAGGTTTTCATTCATAGAGTAGATCTTAGGGTTTTTAGATTAAATCCTTTAGGTTTCATGCATTTCCCTTTCAGTTTAATTGCTTTATTTTAATTTCGCCTTCGCTTTTACATTTCAATCACTTCCCATTTAGGTTTTTGCGTTTCAATTCAGTTTTCGATCGATTTCTGATTTCTGTTTATATTTTCTAGCAAATTACATTGGGTTTTTGCTTGAAGTTGCTTTGATGCCATTTCTTCATGTTTTACGACGTTCCTTTTACATTTCATGCACTTTTACTGTTATTCCAAATTTTGTCTATGTTTTTTATATTCATTTGATTGGGTTTTTATGTTTTTATAGATTGATTTATGTTTTGATGTTTTAGATGTTAGTTGGATATGTTTAGCTGGATTTATGATTTCTGTTGCATTTATTTTATGTATTGAATATTTTTTTTAATTCAAATTAATGCAAATTCTGTTTTGATTTATTGTCTCTCTTATTTACTTTGATTGCTTTTCATTTACATTGCTTTAGTTTACGCAATTTAGGCTCTAATCGCTTGTTTTCAATTAAGTTGCAATTTACATTTCTCGCATTTAGGATAGTCGCATTTCATTTCACCTTGTTTAGTTTTAATTCTAAAATCAACTTTTAATTAGGTTGGACTTTTAATAAGCAATGACGTGCATGACATCTAGTTATTTTCCCTACGGTTCGATATCTGGGTCGAGTTCCTTACTCCTCTTTACTACTTGATTGCATGCACTTGTGCAAAATTGCCGTCATTTAGAGTTAGGACACATAAGGAGCATTAAGTGAAGGACTGAACAAAAGATGTTCAATTCATCATCATTAGGTGGGGACAGATGCTCCCAACAGATCTCGATTCTTATCAGGATCCTTGTTGAGGCTATTTTTATCTATCTATTCTTGAATGGCAAGTTGCAGTCTCAGAAACCTGGTCCTGGTTGGGATTTACAAAACTCATAGCTGCACGAAGAGCATCACAAAAAACCTAGGGAGCTTAGTTGTGAGTGAAAAGGCCGTGTGAAGGGTAGCTGATGTCTCATTTAAGTTTTTTTTTTTTACGATATTTATCATCAATTATGTGTTATACAGGTGTGCAAGATAAAAATGATTGCAAATATCAACTCGATATTAGTTTACGTATAACGTGTTTAAACATGGCACTGCTTTAGGAATTGAAGATTATGGATCTGAAGACAACAGATGAACTTCATTGTACAGCTATTGTTCTTGAAGGAATTTCCAGTATGGTTCTTTCAGAAGTCGTTGAGGGGGTCCTTGTTGACAAACTCCTGATCGTTTGTTCTCATTCTCTTCAGTTTGGGTGAAAATGAGCTCGCCGAAATTAGTTGGACAGGTTTATCAGTCTCTCGTATAAGGTTGTAAGAACATGCACCTAGCAAGGTTCCTGTCACTGGTCCGACAAGGTAAACCCATATACCCTTATAGTATGCACTAGCAATTGCTGGTCCTAGTGTTCTTGCTGGGTTCATGGAACCACCTGACACTGGTCTGAGTACCATTAAAATACAGCAAAGTTTTTTAAATGAACACTGTTATATTGTTCTATGGGTTCCATTAAAAAATTTCCTAATGACCTCTCTTTTTCCTTATATATAAACATGATGGCACTTACCCTGCCAAGATGGATGTTATGCACACTGCAGAACCAACTGCCATACCTGCTAACTCTCCTATCTGCAAAAATAAAAGTAAGAAAAAAGCCTTACATAGGGCATGATATTGTAAAGATGAGAAAATTGGGAGGAATGTTGTATTACAGCTTTAGTATCAGTAGCGACAGCTGAAGTGATGAACATCATGGAAAAAGTAACGACAATTTCCATGGTGAGAGCTTGAAAATCAGTCCCAGAAGGTGAAGTAGTTCCAACATGTTTTATAGGGTGAAGTAGCACTCTCAGAGTGAATGATGCGCAAATTGCTCCTGTTAGTTGTGCTGTTGCATATACTGGAACCTGCATCAATTTTTTTTCTTCAATTTTTTTCGTCTTCAACATTTTCTTAAATACTGATGATTATTTATAAAAGTACAACCCCAATTGTAAGTTCAAACTTTTTTAATAGTAACGTACAACTCAAATTGCAATAATTGTCATACAAAACAATATAAACGATGGCTTATAATTGAAAAAATAATTTAATTATTAATTCTCAAACAATGTTATCCTATAATAACTTATCATTATTTCAAAAAAAAATTTCATTTGTCCGACAAAATTTTTAATTATATCACATGGAATTAATTGCATGTTATATCTTGCAAGCTATAAGAAGAAGAAAAATTGTTGGCAACATTAAGGACGACAGAAAATAAGTTTGAATATTTTAATTAGATAAATTAAGATTTGTTCCAATGAAGGATCTACCAGTATTTTTTTAAAAGAAAGTCGAGCATCTATACAAATAGATGGCATAGATAAAACATCGATTACGCATCTGGATAAGAAGCAGATGTTGAATTAAGTGCATCATGCTTCCTGTTTAAAGAATGCCATAATTGTAGTAGCTATGATGCACCCATTTATTTTCTTAACCAACTCCAATTTAATGAAATGAAATGAAATTCTCTCAAGTATTACAACCTAAGAAAATGTCTGAAAGGGTCAGCATCCTATCCCATCCCATGTAAATTACTTGGTCTGAATAATTTTATCAATCATTATATGAACGGGTGCACTTTGTGGCTGAAGAGCATAGCACTAGAATGCAGTCATCTATCCTGGCCTACCCTCATTCATGCCCCATAAAAGGGGTGAATGTTCGATCCATTCGTACCCCTTTAAGGGACTTTTCTATCATTCTCTTCAAAGAGATAACTCATTAAAATAAAATAAATTTGACTATTTAATGCTATTTTTTCTTAAAAATCACAAGAATTAAATAAAATATTGTATTTATGCAATTCATATCTTCCATTACCTTTATTATCCTATTTTAGCTTAAATGTTCTATATATATTCATATTTGTATTTATTTTCTCATGACATCCTGATTTGATTATAATTTAACACGGTGCCGGTGATTAGATTTATTAATTTTTTCAAAAATTTTTATTAAACTTGTTTTACGCATATCAATTTATTTGTTAAGTAGTACCAAAATGCTAGTTAAATAACATGACCACGAGCCTAAAAGATTCATAACACCAAATTACAATTTATTTATGAGAAAGATGTCTTATATGTTTATTTCTTACCATTTTATGTGATGTGAATGTACAGAACATGTATACTTCTAGCAAGTATAAGCTCTCTATAGATGTAACAGAGAGAATGGGAAAACAGGAGCGTTTGGAAGATGAGTGTTTGGCTGGGAAGGTGAAATGTGTTTCACTGTTTCATTGATTCATTCACTGTACAGTACATGCATTTATACATGAGGACCCGACAGACATAACTACCTTTCCCGCCAAAAATAATATATAATAATTCTAGAATAGTCAAGAAGGATCTCTGAAAACTCAACTTCCATTGGTTGATACCCTCCCGCAAGCTGGAGCGGTGAGATTGAGCAGCCCCAACTTGGAATATTTGGAAGAAAGTAAGAAGCAGATAGAGGTTTGGTGAAACAATCGGCCAGCTGAGCATTAGACCGAACAGGAAGGAGTTTGAGCGAGCCTGATTGAATGTGTTGACGGACAAAATGACAGTCAATATCAAGATGTTTGGTGCGCTCGTGGAAGACGGGATTGGATGCTATATGGAGAGCCAAGGTGTTGTCACAGAAAAGAGTTGGAGAGCCAGCAAGAGGAACCTGTAAGTCCCGCAGCAAGAACGTGATCCATAACAGCTCACTAGCAGTGGACGCTAGGGCACGATACTCCGACTCAGAAGATGAACGGGACATCGTTACTTGTTTCTTGGATTTCCATGAAACAAGAGAATCGCCAAGGAACACACAAAACCCAGTGACAGAATGGTGAGTATCACCACAGGTAGCTCAATCAGTGTCAGAAAATGCTTTTAGGGTCAGTGATGAAGTTGCAGGAAAGAGTAAAGCTTGCCTTGGAGAATTTTTGATATACTGAAGGACCCGATGAACAGCCTGTAAATGAACATCAGTAGGAGCTGCCATGAACTGTGATAATTGTTGCACGGCATAGGAGATATCAGGACGTGTTGTTGTAAGATCGAGCAACTATCCAACAAGCTTCCGATAAGTGTGAGGATCAGCCAGTGGAGTACCAGAAGTTGCTTCAAGATGAGGAGAGGAAACCATTGGAGTAGTAACAGGCTTGGATTCCAGATAGTGAGAGGACTCCAGGATATCCAGAGCGTATTTACGCTGACTAAGGTGAATACTAGAAGTAGAACGAGCAACTTCGAGCCCAAGAAAGTATCCGAGGGATCCAAGATCTTTGATGGTAAATTGATCGTCCAAACGAGCTTTGACGTCTGCAATTTGACACGACGAAGGGGAAGCCATGATAATATCGTCAACATAAACCAATAAGGCAAGGAAATTGTCACCACTACCGCGGGTAAAAAGTGCATGATCAGCCATGGATTGATGAAAACCCTGACGAAGCAAGAAATCTGTCAACTTGGCATTCCGTTGGCGGCCAGCTTGTTTTAAACCGTACAAGGACTTCCGAAGTTTGTACACTTGCGGCTGGGTGGATGAGCTAACCCTAGGTGGAAGTTTCATGTACACATCTTCAGAAAGATCACCGTGCGGATAGGCGTTATTAATGTCTAGTTGTTGTAAAGACCAGTTGTTAGCCGAAGCCAACGCTAGAAGTATCCGAACAGTGGTCATTTTAGTCATTGGAGAAAAAGTTTCCAGGTAATCCACACCAAGCTGCTGAGTGTAACCTTTCGCAACTAACCTGGATTTATGTCGAGCAACGGATCCATCTGCGTTATATTTGATGCAGTAAACCCACTTGCACCCAATGGGTACTACACCGGAAGGGAGATCAACAACATCCCATATGTGATTGCTAACCAAGGCATGAAGCTCCTCCTGCATGGACTTCTGCCAACAATCATGTTTCACAACCTCTTGGTAATCCTGCGGTTTAGAGTTAGAAGAAACACTGCACACAAACGTTTTAAAACCAGGTGACAAAGAATCATAAGAAAAAACATGATGCAATGCATGAGGAGAGTGTTTAAATGTAGGTAATGAGGTTGTAACATTGAGTATATTGGTATGATACTCTTGAAGGTAACTAAGAGGTCGAGAAGTTCTGCTGGATCAACAGACAGTAGTAGGAACCTGTGCATCACATATAGTGGTGTTTAGGGGAGTATCTGTAGAGCCAGATGGAAGCAAAACAGTGGATTCAAATGGATCCACTGAAGAATATGAAGAGCTACCAGGTAGAGTGATATCTGGAGAGGAAGAGTGGGACTCACGTAAGGGGAAAATATGTTCAAAAAATTGAACATGACGGGAAACAAATATCTGATGACTGTGTAGGTCATAAAGTTTAAACCCCTTTGTAGTTGGAAGAAAGCCAATGAAGATACATTTGTGAGATCTTGAATCAAACTTGGTTCGTTGGTGTTGTAATGTAGCAGCATAACACAGGGAACCAAAGGTACGTAGAAAATCATAAGGTGGTTGAGTGTTGTGAAGACGCTAGTAAGGAGTCTGGTTATCAATCACAGGAGACGGAACAATGTTGAAAAGGTAAGCTGCATGTAACAAAGCGTCTGTCCAAAATGAAAGAGATATGTCGGACTGAAAGATTAAGGACCTGGCCACATTCAATAGATGCTGATGTTTGCGTTCAACTTTTTTGTTCTGCTCAGGAGTTTCAACACAAGATGTTTGATGCATGATACCTTTGAAAGCAAAGAAATCTTTCATTGAGAATTCCACACCATTATAAGATCGTAAACAACGTATTTTGGTCAAGAATTGAGTTTCAATAGAAGCACAAAACTGTTGAATCAACGATCTGGTTTCACTTTTACATTTCATGGGAAATACCCATGTATATCTGCTGAAATCATCTACTATAGACAAGAAATATTTGTGCCCAGATCTACTAGTGACATGTGCAAGACCCCATATGTCCATATGCACTAATTTGAACTGTATTGTTGTTTTTGAAGAACTAACTGGAAAGGGTGTTTTCTTTTGTTTCGTATAATGACAGATATCACAGTGCTGTATAGTAGTAATAGGTATCTGATTATTCAAAGAATGCAATAATTGAGCACGATCGGTAGAGATGTGACCGAGTCTTAAGTGCCAAAGATCAAAACAAGAAGGGTCTGTGGAAAGATGAGAATTAAAGGGCTTTTGAACTGTTGTGGATGTACACGCAGGTGCGAGTGTTGTTGGTTCTCCTGGAGTTGCATGCAAGAGGTATAGTCCATCCTTAGTGATAGCTGAACCAATGTTATGGGAATTGTTTCGGTCCTAAATCTCACATGAGTCATCAAAAAGAACAATTTTAAGAGAATGGGAGCCAAGAAGCTTGCTTACAAATATGATGTTAACTCTAAATGCAGAAGAAAATAGAACATTATGTAGGAACAAATGATTATTGAGCCTAACAGTTCCCATATGTGAAATAGGAATGGAACTTCTGTTAGGTAACGAGACGAAGACTTGATGCACAGATTCGTAAGACTGAAAAACATTTAAAGAGGAGGCAATGTGATCTGTGGCACCAGTATCCACGATCCAAACAGGATTCAAGGAAACAGGTATATCGGATTCAACATGTATACCTGAAATGTGACTATATAAGTTCTGTGTCACAGCATTAATTCGATGTGTGGGTGTGCCTCCACCTTCTCCTTTGCAGATTGCAAGAGTTGTGCATCCAAATCACTTTGCTGGCTTTCATTCACCAGATTACTGGTATTTTGCTGGCCCTCGACAATCTGATTTGAACCTGGTGCTTGATAAACACACTGAATATTTCTGCAAAAGAACCAGAAGGCAGAGTAACACTGGTATTGTATTTGTCATTCGTTTTATAGCCAGGTGGATATCCATGCTTTTTATAACATTTATCCACATTGTGACCAAGCAAACCACAGTAGGTACAAATCGGCCTCTGAAGTTGCTGATTATTCTTGCAAAAATTCTAATTGAACCGCGGTCTTGTTGTAAGATTGTGGAGTTGAGCTGTGATATTAAGATCTTGATGCGAGGATTGGCGCTCAAACTGAACAACCATAGAAAAGACTTTATTAATGGCAGGAAGTGGATCTTGCAACAAGATCTGAGACCGCACTGTATTGAAAGAATGAAAAAACCGAATCACATAATCTGAGTTCATGTGTTGTTTAAAAGAATCAACATCCCCACAAGAACAGCAAGGGTTGCACCGACATTGAGGAATGGGCCTCAAGTTGAGAAGTTCATCCCAAAGAATCTTGATTTGACTGAAATATTCAGTAACGTTAAAAGAACCTTGACGGTGATTGTACATTTCTTCTTGAAGATCTGATAAACGGAAATGATCTCCCTGAGCAAAGCGATCTTGAAGATCCTTCTTGAAGGAGAAACCGAGTGCAAGATCCAAGAATGCACTAGTGTGTTGCAGCGCTGCCAGATCTGGAGATTGGAGTGATTCTGACTCGGAGCTTTCGCCGTTCCATCAATGAAGGACAACTTATTCTTTGATTGCAACGCCATTCTCATGGATCTTGACCATGTATAATAATTGTTTCCAGTCAACAAAACAGAAACAAACACTAGTGAGGGATTCCCACTAGGATGAATGTAATAAGGGCTAAGAGGAGAGTCAGCCCAAGATTGGCTGCAGCCATTTGCGGAATCGATGGTTAACGTGATGGAATCAGTGGTGGTGCTCTGATACCATAATAGAAAGAATGGGAAAATAGGAGTGTTTGGAAGATGAGTGTTTGGCTGGGAAGGTGAAATGTGTTTCATTGATTCATTCACTGTACAGTACATGCATTTATACATGAGGACCCGACAAACATAACTACCTTTCTGGCCAAAAATAATATATAATAATTATAGAATAGTCAAGAAGGATCTCTGGAAACTCAGCTTCCATTGGTTGTTAAGATGAAAGGGGTTATATTATTTTGTTTCCATTTTTTATCCTTAATCCAATTATCATTAATAAAAATATAATATTTAAATATATTTTTCATGAGTCATTCCCAATTTTCTCCAACAAATATTGATGTCACGACCTTATAATATATGAGAATCCTCAAATTAATGAGTTTTTTAAGGTAATGGTTAGTGTTGAGTGGTAATAGTTCCCCTTCTCGGAGTACTAAAGCTATAAGGCTCCGTGTAGAAAATTAGATTCGAATCCATAATCTCTTACCTAATAGGAAAAATACCTTCTTTATTTCTAAATAAATACCGTCTTAAAATTTTGTATATGAATTAAGAATATATTTTATATGTCTTAAGTTAGTATTGAATTGCCTCTTATGCTCTTTTAAGGATATATCAAGAGAACAATTAAATTAAAATTGTATTAAAAATATAAAACTAACAAAATAATATTATAATAAATTATTAAATGTTATATTGTTAGTGCAAATAATATATAATATTTAATAAACAATTTTTTAAAACGAAATTTATTTTAAATCAATAGACTCAAACTAATGATTACAAATTCATTTGTAAATAATATGTAATTGCATGAAAAATTACTACACGGACCTGTTTCCAGGGAAAATGCCTAACAGCTGCGAAAGCAGTGGTGACAGCAGGATTCATGTGTGCGCCGGAGATATGACCCACAGCGTATATCATCACAGTCACTATGAGCCCTCCCGCCACCGACGCTCCTAATCTCGACACTCTGTGTTCATCTGTGGCGCTAATCGCCGCAGCTCCGCATGTTACAAATACCAGCAAATAGGTCGCTATCAATTCCGCCACAACCTATTGTATTCATTCACACATCCAAACAACATAAAACAAAAAGTGAAAAGAAAGAAAGAAAGAAGGAAAGGAAAGGAAGTTACAACAAAGTTAGAAAGTGGATATATACAGATGTTAAACATATACCTTTCGGAAAAAACCAGGAGGATAAAGTGTTGCAAATGATTTAACTGGACAGGGAAGAGATTTTGGGTTCTCCACTGAGACCAAATCATGATCTTCTATGTCAGCATGAATGTTGTCTTTGAGGTTTGCATCCATTGCGGCCATTCTTTTTGTTTCAAAGAACCCAACAGAATTGATGGAACCTTGGTAGCAGAAAGATCACTCCGAAAACCGATATATAACACAAAGGGGAACCTAAGAAAGATTCCAAATCAACTTCAAGAGCTCAGCATGGAGGAATAATTTGAAAGTGTCTTCTGAAAATTCTCAGTTTTGGGACAGTGTGGGCTAACTAAGAAAAGAACACCCCATAAATATAGACTATGGACAATGGAATAGCGATGGCTTTTTTTTCATGTGGTTAATGTAAAATATTTTGAATTATACCACTTTCATAAAAAAAAGCTAGAAATTTTAAAATTGATTTAAACATATCCTAAGCTTTCGAATAATCATATCAAAATTATTTTGCTATAAAAAAAATTCTGCTAAATACGTAGTGTTGCCATTTTTCAGTTTCTCACATATCATAATGGGTTAATTTAAAATAATATTATTGTTAGAAAATAAATGACAATTTCACGTCAGAGGGTTGTGAGGTGTGAGAATGATTTATAAGAAGTGTAGACTCATAATTCAATACCTTAGTGTTTTGGGTAAACATATGATGTCAAATTCACTTGTATCCTTCTAGTCTAGTGTCATCCTCCACTAGGCCTATGCTCGGGAGGATCTCCCCAAGGTTCCTCGAGTCCAACAGGTGGTATCATCGTCGATAATTCGGATTGGGCATAAACAATGTCAGCATGGTACGGTGGTGGTTCAGGATGGTGCGCTAATGTAATGAAGAGCTGGATTATCCAATTCCAGGTTTGAGCGGCCAGAAAAGCATTTGGGCTTCGTGCATGAGACCCAAAAATAGTGAAGAGTACTCATGGTGACATCATGGTATTGTTGGGCTTGCTTCCAAGCTATATGACGCTCAAAAGTTATATTGTCCTTGTCGATGAGAAAAGTGGGGAAGCTCGTAGATGAGTGTGAGCTCTTGAGTTAACGACATTAGCATTTAAAGTGATCCATGAAAATTCGGCATTACTAATAAGTGATTTCCGCTGGAGGGGAAGCAAGTTTAAGCCCAAGGTGAAAAAAATTCACACTTGAATGCGAGATTGTTAGAAAACAAGTGAGAATCTCTTATAAGAGAGTGGTTGGTTATGAGAATGATTTATAAGCAGTGTTGACTCATAATTCAATATCTTAAGGTTTTGAGTAAAGATGTTGTATCTAATTCACTTGTGTGCTTCTTATCTAGTGTTCTCCTCCACTAGGCGCACATTTAAAGAAGATTTCATCAAAACTCTCTAAGTCCAACAATTATTTTGGTTCAATTTCTTATAAAGTAAGCTCAAATTAACTAAGGCTATGTTTGGATGTTAGTTAGAGGAGGGGAGAGGAAGTGAAGTTAAAGAAATTAATTTTTTGTTGTTGTTTGGTTTGGTAATTTGAAGGAGGGAAGGGACGTTAGAGGAACTAAATCTTGACCTCCTCTAACCTCCTATTTTTTAATTTTTCTTATCTTCCAAATTGAAAGGTAAAAGGAGTTAAAATTAAAACTAGTGTATTTATTTTTCATTTATTTACAATTTTAACACTAACTTCAATTCCCCTTCACTAAAACTTATAAAAAATAAAACATTACTCTATTTATCATTATTTTCCTTCTTTTTCTTTCCCCTTCTCAAATTTATTCTACTTCTCTTTACACCTTAAATATCCAAACAATGCCGTTAATGCCATTTTAAACATTTTAGTGTCTCAACATAATATTTGAAATATTCAGTGACTTAAAAACAACACCAATCCAGCCTACTTGAGTCATTAATAAGTCTAGTGCATGTCTGACATTAGCATATATGACATTTAAAGACAACTTTAAAAAAAAGACATTTTTATACAAAATATCAAAATTAAGGATGTGAATAATCAATTTTAAAAATCCAAGTTGTTTTTTTAAAAACAGTATAATTTAAAATAATATATTACATTAACTCTTTTGCATTGGATCTTACCTTCTCGGTAGGGCTGGCAATTCGGGTCGTGTCGTGTTAAACGGGTCGGGTCAAGACACGTGTATAACACGAATATACTAAATCCGTACACGACCCGTTTAATTAAACGGGTCAAACCTATTAACCCGTACACGACACGATTTTTAGCGGGTTGACCCGACACGACCCGTTTGACACGATTAGTTAAATGGGTCAGTTTTCAGAGTGTGACACGATTCAACCCGTTTGACACGTTCAGCTTAATAGGTTAAATTTTAACACGAATCATGATCGACCTGTTTAACCCGTTTATCTTCACAGGTTAATTTTGAACACAATTAGACACATATTGACCCATTTAGGCACAACTAAATTTAGCATATTAAAAATTATGCATTTAACATATCCAAAAAATAAACCCACACATTTAGCATATCCATAAGTAGTCGGAAGAAAGGTAGATTCCTGTGAACAAGCAGCAGTTTCAGACCAACCATTTCTA
>CANYCX011680121.1:0-13912 GCA_948193385.1 Breynia disticha f. nivosa | reverse complement strand
GCGTAACACAAAGCTTAATCCATGGATGTGTTAACTAATACGATCGTTATTCTGGAAATGTAACGGAATAATAAGAATTGGAATATCCGACCTATTGATATGAAGTTACTTTACGTAACTTAAAGTTAAATAAAAAGTAACGAGAATGGCAAATATAAGAGATAAAAGAAAAGTTTTAAATTATACGTAATTAATACGATAGTTAGATTAGGATGTTTTAGCATCCGCCAATACCGCTTCAACAAATGAATTATAAGCTTTATATCATCTTTATTTTGGTGGTATATTTTTTCATATTAGATGTGCATTTCATATTTTAAATTTTTGTGTTAAAGATGGTTTAAAAGAAACAAAACGTTTTATTTCTCCAATAGAAATTAACTTATATTTGGTTAAGACTTAGAGACGAAAGAAAATAGAAATATTTATATAGGCAAAATAATGTTACATCTAGACGTTTTTCTAAAGATTTGGGTCATAAATAAAATTTTTCTTATACTTTACTTTGTTAATTTAGTGAATATAAACATATTTTATATTTTTTTGCTTTACAATATGTGTCTTCTGGTCGTCTTTTATCTTCTACTTGGAATTTTTGTAAAAAAAACTATGAATATTTTATAAGGTTTTTAATGATGCTACTTATCTTTTTAGTCATGTATATAGACCAACATCACATGAATTTTTAAAATAAATTTTAAATATAGCAGGTGCATTTAATAAAAGTAAAAAAATAGATGAAATTAGAAATGCTACATTAAAAATGAAAGAAAAATAGTTAATTTATTTTCTTATTATTCTTAATATTTATCTTATTGCTTTTATTTGTTATCCTAGATTAACTAATAAATTTGAAATGTTAAATGATATTTTAACATCATTATTCTTTGTTGTATTTAGATAATGATGATACTATTAATGTTTCTTTTTATGGTTAATAAAGTTAGAAATTTAGTTAATTAGAAATTTAGTTAATGAGTTGTTAATTCATTTAGATCATTCTATTTCTTTAAGGATTCATTCTCTTCATTTACGCCTAATCCATCAACACAACTTAATAGATTAAGGTTGGGGTTGCAATTCATTTTGTTCCTTCTATTTCTTCTAGCTACTCCATCGAAATTGATGCTTATCTAACAATAAATTTTGCGGTAAGTGATGATTTTCAAATTTTCGATTAGTAAAAGCAACACCATGTCAATTTTCCTAGTCTAGGTGGCATTACAAGTCATCGCCATTATCGCCTCAATTGCAGCCGTTGAGCAACTCTTTATCAAAGGTGAAAACATTTTAGATGACAAAAGACTAAAAATGAAGGCATTTTCATTGAAAGCTCAAGTATATGTTGATGATTGGTTTTAAGTAATGGATCGTACATAATAACTTCTAAGTCTATACTTGTCTTCATCGGATAATGAAGAGCTCGCTACTGCCTCCCACCACCGATTTAGATAGATGTACTAGTAGTTTTTTTCTTTATTGTAATTTTTTGTACTTTTATTCTTTTCTTTACTTGTATTGTTTATATGTAACCACAACATTCCTCCGACATAAGCGAGGTCATATTGATAAAATATCGATGTACCGTTCTCTTTTTTCATTAAATCACTTTAGCAATATTATTGAGTGTTTTTGAATACTTGAACGGTTGAACCAGTAGCCTACGCTTGGTGAGTGTGAGAGTGCGCACCGCGGTCACTACTACGCATAGTTACATGCCATTGTGCATAATTGGAACTGAATCTGAACCGAACTATACTAGAATTGGCCTGGATCAGCCCAAACAGTCGGTTTTAGAATCGAAACCGAATTGGCCCGAACCATGTACTATACAGTTCGGATCTGGCTCATGATCGAATTGAACCGTGAAACGCCGATTTTGAGCGATTTAAACCTGTTTTACTCCTCTGGTATGAGATAACTTAAGGGAGGAAATTTACTTCCAAAGCCCAAGGAAAATATTTCCCTGGTCATGTTTGTTCAACATTTTTTGACTCACTTCCCCAATATAAAAGGAAGTTATTTCCTCTTGGCAGGGAAATAAAAAACCAACTCAACCATAAAAAACTTACTTCTTTAATATGAAAATACTATCATTTAATTTACTTCTTAAATAAAATTATCTAAGGATAAAATCATCCTTACAAATTTAAAAATGCATAATTTTATCACACTTTTCAGAAAGTTTATTTTTATACTAAACATACCATTTAACACTTCTCCAATAATTCACTTTTCAAATAAACTTTCTTAATACATAAATTCTTGAGAATTCTATAAATTATATCAAACGAGGTCTAATAATATCAACTCTTAACCCTAAATTAGACTAGCTATTGCTAAATGATACATAAATATGACATTGCATTTAATAATTTTAAGAATATCTCTTCTTGAATTCAATCTAAATTGTTAAAATATTTTATAAAGAGCATATTTTAAAAATTTGTGATTTTCAGTATTTTCCTTGTGCACACAACACAAGCTTAGCTTTGTGTATACATGTAGGCAAGCTACGTATGCATGTCAACGATACGTGATAACTTATTAGAGGTAGAAAAGGATAGAAAGTGTTTCGGAATATTGCGTAAGAGTTTGTTTGAGATTGTTGTTGAAAATTGTTTTTCTGTTAGAAAAAAATGTTGTTTCTAAAATTGTTGTTGAAAAAAGATTAGGTAATTGTTTGATAACATATGATAAAAAATTACTGTTAACTATGAAACTATTTTAGAATTTTGATAAAATAATATTTTTATAAATTATTTTAATGATCAAAATATAAATTAAAAAAACAGTATAAATAATTTTATAAATAAAAATTACTATTTTAAATTACAAAATTTTATCATAAAATATAAATTAACTATATAACATTTTATAAAAATAAATTATAACTAAAAAATTATTTGTTAAGAAAAAGAAGTATTATGCTTAAAAGCTTAAATTTGTTTGACAAAGCCTCAAAAAGTTATATTTTTCAAAAATTGTTTTATTTGTTTGAATTAATTTTTTTGGAGAGATCTAAGTCATTAGATGCATAGGTTTAAATAAATACTCTATTTGATTAGTACAGTTAAATTATGTGTAAACTAGAGTTTGGTGTGGTCTATATATATAGGGGTTAATACTTTTCTCTTGTATGCTTTTTGGTAACTGAATAATAAAATAATTTGTTCTCTGTCCGTGGACATAAGTTGCATTCACCAAACCGCGTAAAATCCTGTATGTTCTCTTCTTTCCGCATTATCTTTTATCGTATAAATTCTTGACAAAAGTGTTTTAGTAGCAGTATTTTTTAGTATTATCAAAGACCTAAAATTATTGTTATGAGCAAAAACTACAATAATTTTTTCAAACATCAATACCAAACTATATCTAAATCATCCACAAGAACCTAGTCAAGTTATGCACATAGTTAACTAGATGAACGAGTATTTCAATGGTCTTGATGAATATCTAGCGCGAGATGTACATTTATGTGCTTATTTAGTTGCTTCTACAAAAATTTCTTTCTATTTGAAGGAAATTCGCGTTAGATATTTATCTTCTGAAAATATATTTAACTAACACACTATGTTTGTTTTCTGAAAAAAAATTTCACGTGCATTTAATGTTTTTAAACATTAAATGCACGTGAAAAAAATTTTCAAAAGACAAACATCGTATATTAGTTAAATATATTTTCAAAAGATAAATATCTAAAGCGAATTTCCTTCAAATAGAAATAAATTTTTGTAGAACCAACTAGAAAAGTATATAAATGTACATTCTTACAAAAAGACAAAGAAGGAAATGTGCAATAATTAGTTTATGAGTGTAAATGATAACTACAGAGCTTTTCCTAACTATAGAAGAGGACAAATTATTCAATTAATATCAGAGTTTAATATCCAAATAACATCTTCCATCATTTGTGGATAAAAGCGTATTCTCACTTTCAACCAAATTTCATACACCGCTAAAAGATAGGTGATTTTTTGGGTGAAGACGTTATCTCTTATTATTAGTGAAGACGTCGTCACAATCGTTAGTTTTTGTAATTTTTTATCTGGTGCATTTTTTTATTATGTAACATATGTAAAATTATTTAACTTAAAAGATAAAAATTATATAATTTTTACATAAAACACTATAAAATATTACATTATATCCTTAGTAATAGTGTCTTTTCTCTTTAGTGGGCACCATTTTATGGGTCTTCACTCAAGAATTTAGCTAGAGGACCTCTTTAGAAATTTTCCTCCATTCCATTTGATGCATAAGGATTGGTGATTTCTAATAAGAGTTTTCTGAATTAAATCTAGATTTTAGGTTTGGAACTCAAACAAATACCAAATCCCATACCGACTAAATTCTTGCTCCAAAATATAAGGACCAAATTAAGACATAACTAAACCATAAGGATGTCCACTTACAAAATAATCCCACTTGGCAGCCATTGAAATTTGAAGCCATCCCACGCCCGCATATATATATATATATAATATAAATCCAATCTTCTTCTGGAACATACAACACCACGCACGCAAGATGAGCGACCACCTTCTCGACGACTCCTTCCTCTGTTGCGTTTGCCTGTAATCGCTTTCTTCTATTTCGCAGCTATTTTTTTTCTCTCTTTTCTTTCGTTAATTGAACTCCTTTTATTCTATATATTGATGCTAAGCTTCATCTTTTCTTTTGTTTAGGGACCTTTTGTACAAACCAGTGGTTCTGTGTAAGTGATTAGCATAGTTATGACTTATGTGATAAAAGATTAGAAGTTTGAAATGTTTCATGAATTTGATTGTTTGTTTGTTTCGTAGGTTGTGGTCATGTGTCGTGTTTTTGGTGTGTGCATAAGTCGATGAATAGAGTAAGGGATTCCAACTGTCCCATTTGCCGAAATCCGTATAAACACTTCCCTTCTGTTTGTGAGATGTTGCATTTCTTGCTTCTAAAGCTCTATCCTCTTGCCTACAAAAGGAGGGAACTTCAAATTCTAGGTCAGTTTTGTGTTTCGTTTTTATGTGGTTTAACAGAATTTCCAACATTGCAATCGTCCGAATTAAAAAGAAATGGAAGAATGTGACAGGATTTCAGAGTTAATGGTAAATTTCTGTGTGAAGGAATTGAATATGTCTAAAGGAAAATATCTAGTTTGAAAATTTTGTGTGCGAGTATCATTAGGTTGTTCAGTAATACATGTTCATGTCGTAGCAAGTTGTAATTGGTTGTTGAGTTTGTTAGTGATGTGGTTTGAATGATGTTTTGTGATGTTGTTAAAGGCTTCAGGTATAAAGTTCCAAATTGAGAAAGAGATATTTTTTATTTGTTAATGTCTGATCTAGATTATTCAGTTATAAGATTTTCGGAGATCTTTTAGCTTTTCGCAAACAAGAAGGAACATTATAGAATGCATAAAACACGTTATGGTAATGTTGTAAGTTTTTCAATTTCCTTATTTCTTCCAGATTTCGAAAGAGAAAAGGATTGTTTCTCGCCACAGTTTGATTATAATGTATATAAAGGGTGTGCCAGTAAAGGAGAGCAATGCGAAATCTTGGAGCAAAGACAACCTGTTTTACAACAAAACACCGGAGAAAATTGTAAAGTAAATACTAATCTTGAAGGGGAGAATTTATCACAAACAGAGTCCAAAGAGAGTGCGGGGATCACAACTACTGATGTGCAGTGTCTTGCGTGCAAGCAATTGCTTTTTCAACCAGTGGTTCTCAACTGTGGCCATGGTAATTGAAAATAACTTTAATTAACCTCTTTTAGTGGCCCAACACTATATCATATGACGAGATGTTTAAAAAAGATATAGGGTTGTCATGTTCATGTTTATGTTGTTGCAGTCTATTGCAAGACTTGTATTATACAACCTGGTGATGGACCACTCAAATGTCAAGTTTGTCAAAGTTTGCATCATGGCGATTTTCCTAAAGTTTTTCTGGAATTAGATAAATTTTTGGAGGAAAATTTCTCCAATGAATATACAATGAGGAGGGATTCTGTTAGGCCTCCACAATTGCAGAATGAAAACTCTAGTACTGGTATGTCTTTCTTCTCTGCTCTGCTCCTTGCCATTTAACAAATAAAGGCTTTGGCTGCATTTATATTCTATATAATCTGTTTCCGCTAGGCACATGTATTGATCAAATAAGTGTACGTGCAACAGTATGCATTCCAATAATACATAGATAAATTGGGGAGACAAATTAAAGAAAACCCAGTCGGTTCTGATGCGTAATGACATGGAAGGACCAAGAGGAAACAATAGTTGGCAAAGTTCGTGGTTGTGTATTTTAATATATTAGGATGCAGCACATTTTTTCTGCATTTTTTGAAAGAGTAATCTTTCCAATAATCAAAATAGTATACTCTGTTAAGCCAAATTTTTTGGGCTAAAAAATCATTATCTCGAGCTAAGTTAACTTATAAGTTATAACTGAAAAAATATGAGATATTTAGTTACCATGTATATCTTCTTCCAGGCTCTGCAACAACTAGTAAAAACAACTCAAATTCAACAGAAAACAGTTTACCTGGGTCAAGTGGCCCTCAATCAAGCGTCCACGAAGGAATTGGTTGTGATTCTTGCGGGGTAATTTCTACTATTTTTTGCTTCATTTCTGCTGATTCTTTTTATATGTTTTATTGGAGAAAATTACGGATGAAATGAGTTGGTATAAGTACTATCACTATGGTCGTTTAAAGCAGACATCTATTTTCCTGCTGCTATATATTTACAATTCTTTGTACATTTTGTTGTTAAGATGCAAGCATTGTTCCGGTTGTATTCTGAACACAATTTTGAAAAGTATTCTAGATCTTTCTTTAGAGCTTTTCGCCTTTCTCAAAATAGAGATGCAATAAGTCAGATAAGTGTGATGATTTCGCTTATGCTTCAAGGCTAAGTTCCTCATGAGCTTTAATCTCTAACAAACTGTCTTGTTTTACCCATTTCAACTACTGCATGAAGTAGTTTTGTTGTGATGCATTTGATTTATAAAAATCTTTCAATGGAACAATAAATCCATAAGCATGGGAGGAGAATTATTGAATAGGTTATTCTGAAGCTTTCATGGTTTCAATATTTTGACTTCCTGTTGAGAATTGTAAGCAGTAGTGTTATAATCTGCATGTGGGCAGGTATATCCAATAGTTGGAAATAGATACAGGTGCAAGGACTGTTTGGAGAAAATTGGTTTTGACCTGTGCGGTGATTGTTATAATAATCCGTCGAAGGCTATGGGACGATTCAATCAGCAGCATACACAAGAACACAAGTTTGAGATTGTAAATCTCAACCCACTTCATTCTATATTTCGGGGTGCGATTCTATGGGCGGGGTACGCATCTGTGCCGTACAGTTTTGTTCATCTTGCTAGAAATCATCCTGTTGTTCCTCCTCCAGAGGATGTTAGCAGGAGCAGTTTCACTTCCACCGAGAATGTAGACAATCAAAATGGGGAGGAGGATGGTTCCAGTCCCAATTGGTAACTTCAAAGCTTTTACTTCTCCCACGAAAGGATCCATATGATGGCATTGTGTTGGGGTTGACCATTATTTTTCCGATGATCTTGAGACGGCGCTATGCTTTTATTTATGCACGTTACAATTGTTGGCTGTATGTATATCCATGGAGTTACCACATAACGTTGAAGGATGAAAGTAGAGAGTTGGGATGGTTCAGGTTTATATTATGATCGAGCCATGATAACATTAAGAGGGGAGTGTAGTTTTGTCACTGCTTTCTATGTTGAGGAATCTGCATGTGCGATGTTTAGTAGTGAGGTGGTGGGTAGAGTATAACGATGTTATGGTATACTTAATGATGTCTCTTCTTTACTCAGCATTTTGTAATGTGAATGGCTCATACAGGCACGCCAACTCTTAACTACCTTCGTTTCTAGTAACTCTTCTCGTTACTTGTGACTGCTGAGACTATACTGTTGAATTAAATGAGTAGGAGAGCTTGCTCATGCGTTAATGTTATAAAAATCGGATCGAACTGGTCGTTTGAATCGGTGTTTTGATAACACTGCCACGCCTGTGAGGCCAATTTCAATTGTGTGGGTAAATCTTCTATTTTTTTTCCTTTATTAATGACTATCTATCGGGGTGTTTGAGCTTGACGTCTTAAACTTTGGACTCGTAAAGTTGTGGGTGGAGCTAGTTTTTCTTTGTAATTTTAGTTGGGTTTATTTTATATATTATGGAGATGGGCTGAGGTGGAATCATTTTGGTTGTTGATTGTTGTGCTACTTCATTCTTATTTTACTTCCTTTCATTCAGCAATCAATATGTATGTATGAAGTTTAATAAAGATTCTCTCGAAGCAAGCAGCAAATTTATTTCACCAATCCTCATTATATAACATCTGGAGGGAATAAGAGAAAGTCCGAGGCAAAAGATATATGTCCAGATAAGAAAGAAAAATATAAAACTGATACACTACTTTCTCAAAATTTGGTGTCCTTAACGGTTCCTTTGGGTCATATTGCACATTTGTACGGTCATTTATTTCTATCACTAGTATCTTCGCGATGCGGCAGGTGTTGTGTCTTATATTTGTCGATGAGTTGTAAAATGAATTGATAGAATTGGTGAAGAAGTACATCAATATTGATAACGTGTCAGTACATTATCTTTCACCACACACAGTCAGTCACTCCTCTGTACTCGGTTTCTCCATCCACACACTTATAGTCCAACTCAATCCTCTCGAAGTGTTTGCTCCACTGCCTCCAGCGAGAAGAAGGGGCGAAACCATTGTACTCTGCTAAACAAGGAGAGAGATGAATTAGTCTTTCTAGAATTTTATATAATAAAGATATTTTTATCTTTAATAAAATTATTTTATCTCATATATATTTCTCACTTTTCAGTAAACTGATAGAAAATATTTTTGAAAAAAAAATGAGAAAATGAGAATTATAAATTCTCTTCATTTTCTTCTTCATTAAATTTTTACTACTCATTCAAACAACCAAATCATAAAAAAATTATTTTCTCTTAATTTATTTTTCCCCTGAATTCCATCAATCCAAACAAGGGTTAATAGAAAAAGTTGTCGACTTTCAAAGTAGTTCTACTCTGGGATGGCCATGATTTCTAATAATTTCTAGTCCACTTAAAATTATTGCTTAAATTAGCTCTTTACAAAGTACTTTGGGAATTTTGTTTCAACTCTGTTTATTTTAATCTTACATTCAGTTTGTCATAAACTTGTTTGCGCAAATCACAAACTCATTATTTAAACTTGTGATTGGTCATTGGTGTGAGTAACATGAAAGATACGTGCATTGATTGAATGAATATGATGAACGTCATTCTTCCTACCAACTGAAAAATGCAGAAAAAAGGGATAGTCATTCACGGGTGCTACAGTAACGCCTCCCTCGATATGGATTAGATTAGAGGAAGGAGACGACTGCATTATTCGAGAGAGAAAGAGAAAGCATATTGTGTCTATTTGAAAAATGTGAGCAAAGACAAAGCATATTGTGTATATTTAAAAAATGTGAGCTCAATTATTGTGTTTTTAGTGAGAAAAAAATTGTGTCGTTATGAATTTAGTACAACTTATTAGAGATGTAAAAATGATTTGAATCGGCAGCTTGTGGTTCGAGAAAAGCAAAAACTAGAATCGGATCTTGCAGTGCACGGTTCGACCAGTTCGACATCAGTTATGATTTTAGTTCTTGAATTGATGGTTTGGGTTGCTATGAGCTGGTTCTAGTTCACCAGCTCAGATTCGGTTTTTCCATTAAAAATGAACTGAATAATCATTCTAAGCTGACAATTCACGGTCCGTGAACTAACCATATTCAATGGTTTGTTCAAATTCCAATTCTGGAATTAGTAGTTTCAATTTCGATTCGCCTATTTCTAGTTTGATTTTTTTCATCTTAGAATTTGATGGGATTTTTACACCAATAATATGTAATACTACACAAATTTTTTTATAAAAAATAATTACACAACAACGCACAATACAAAATTTATTTAAATTTGCAAACTGTTACATTTAATATATATATATATATATATATATATGAAAGTAATGCTTCAGAATGTAACACATGGCATAATATGTATTCAACTCTTGGCAAAAAATAAAAAAAAATTAGATAAATATATTTATATCAAAAAGTTTAAATTTTAAATTAATCATACGTATATGAAGCCTTAGGCTATGTTTGGTATGTGGGTAGCAGAAGGAGGGAAGTAAAATCTAGGGAAAGTACAAACAAAAGATGATTCCTACTTTATAATACACATAAGATTCTAAAAAAAAACGAGTACTTATACACTACATAACTAGGTAAGTGTATTTACTGAGTTTTATACTCATATCAGTTGAATGATTGTGATATATGCAGAGCGTTAGCAGGTATCTCTTTTGTAGCGGATCTTCGACGACTTCAAGAGTGCATAACTGACGAGTAGGTCGGCAGCTCTGGTTTTTGTATAATGAATTTGTAAAACTATCCATCCATTCACATAGTGTAGTTTATATTTCAAATTTTTGTAAACTAATTGCCACGATTTCCGCATTATGGTTTTGTTTGAAAACATGATTCATCAAGTGTTGAATGCATATGCATTTCGAGCTTTTCATATTTTTCCTTTATGCCGATTTACTTGGTTTCCTAAAATAAAAAAAAAATACTTGCTCTTTTATTTATTTAGTGAAAATTGAAAAGAGTTTTCGGGGATCGACATTTAGTGATATCAGAGCAGAGATTAGATTTCTTGTGGACTGCACTGACTCTTGGGACTCGGCAGACTCATGCAGGACTTCGTCGATCAGCTCCATCCTAGTAAACCATCATTTAAAAACCCTTTTAATTCATTAAAGGACCTGTCCCAATGCGCGAGGGGTAGCCAGCGAATGCTGCTATACCACCCGTTGACCCTAATTATGCTAATTTTTATGAGATGATGCAGAGGATGATACAAGGTCGAGGGGGACAACAGGAGATGAATATAAACCGCAATTTTGGTAAGGTTCGCAGGCAAGGAACTAAGTCTTTTGAGGGTACTATTGATCCAACTGAGGTGGAGGAATGACTTCAGCACATGGAGCGGATACTCAACCCCATGCGATGCACACTGAAGCAAAAGCTGAGGTAAACTGCCTCACTATTGGAAAAAGATGCCTGGAATTAGTGAGACAGTCTCCAAGAGCCAAGATGAACCACCTACTCTTACGTGGGCTGACTTCGTGAGGGAGTTTGCCAACAAGTACAATTTTCAATAATAATTTTTAGAAACTACTATATATATATATATTCAATTAGTAGCAAAACAAACGTGATCTTCATTTTTGTTCAGCCGCATACATGCGCAAGTCACGTAGGTTTTGGGGGTAACCCTCGCAACGTGCGTTGCATCCTAACTAGTCATTCCAGAATTGTGAAGATAGAAGAATGAGTGTGAGTTGCATGCTCTTCATGATACATCTTGCATAAGTTACATGGCTTATTATGTGACTTGTCGATTTTCAATTTTGTCTACACTTTATTTTCCATAAGTATTTTTTTCCAGAGTTTTATTTTTTATTAATCCAATTCAAATCTATATGAGCATTGCAATGATGGATAGTCTTTCAAGAATTTTCCTTTCAAGTTGCAACTAGTCGAAGAATCGTGTTCGCGCGAAAATTTATATATCAAAATAATTTTAAAAATTATTAATTTACTATAGAAATATACTTTATAGGATTTAGAATTGTACAATAATAATAAAAAAATAATATTTTTAATCTAAAAAATACAATAAATATGATAAAATTTATGAAAAATTTGTGATTAAAAATAATCATAAAAAATAAGCAAATTTTAGTGAGATTTAGCATATTTCTTTGATTTTGATATTTTTTGTTTATAATAATTTTAATAACTAAAATAATTTAAAAAGCAAAACTTGCAATTATAATAATGTCAAATTTCCAACAGAATTTGGATATCATGATGTGAACGAACATAAAAATCCAAATGTCATCTCACCACATAAGGAATGGTTAAATTGATAAAGTATCAAATTGTTCATATCATCTAAGAGCACATTTTCTAAACCTTCTTTGTACTTTCTAAATCTAAGTTTATTATTCAAACTAATTGTATCAATATTATTGAAATTCATTGTACGAAAAAATAGCAATATGTCACATAAGATTGACAAATCAGTTAAAAGAAGAATACGTGCAACGATGGTTTTTTTATTTCTTTCAAGAACAATAAAAAACATATAAGAAATAAAATCTGAGAGAGAAAAATTGGTTATATACCAAATAAAATAACACAGTATAAAATTATGGATTGTATTTTAAAAGAAGAGGTAAAAGTATTTATCGCAATAATTAGTGAAAAAAATTTAATTAATTAAATTGATTTCAAACTAAAAACAGAGAGATAAAGACAGCGTCTTCTTTTCTTTAACTAACTTTCTAATATTATCGAAAAGTATCAATAAAAAAATAATGAACAAATCAAAAAAATTACAATTAATTTTTGAAATTGAAAGTAGTGAAATAATTTAACATCTGTTAGTAGATTGAGCATTGTGAAAGAAGAGAAAATTCCTTCAGAGCTATCTCCATGCATGCTTAGTTGGCTTTCAAACTAAACAGTCTTATACCTGCAATTTGGTTCTTTTATTAATACCAACATCGATTCTTTCATAACCTCCAGGAAATATCCATCACATTTAATTTAAACCATAAAAAGTAAAATTATGAACTTAATCACTTATGGCGTCAACAAAATGGACCAACATAAACAAAGCAACTAGGGGTGAGCATTGGTCGGTTTGGTCGGGTTAGAAGACAATTTTCAAACCAAACCGACCCTAGCGGGTTGAAAAACTATCAAACTGAACCGAACCGATCACTTATTACAAACCAAACCGAACCAAACCGATCTTACCGGTTCGGTTTGGTCGGGTTATCGGGTTAAAAAAATTAAATTCCGATTTAACCCGACAAATCGCCCAACCCGACAGATCGCCCAACCCGACAACCCGCCCAACCCGCCAACCCGACAAACCGCCCAACCCGCCAACCCGCCCATTTTTTTATTTTAACAATATTTTAATAAAAATCCATCACAACAAACTCTTCAAATTTCTTCATAATAAACTAAAGCAACTCATTCAAATTAACAAAATACAATCCACAAAAAAATATATGTAAAAAAATCGATGCCAACTAAAAATGGTGGGATACAACTGCTGCTCCATTTTTATTGTCTTGCTTTTCTGCCCCAACTTTTTCGCTGCTCACTCCATTACTTTTCCCATCTTCTTTTTCTCCATCTTCTTTGATTGTCAAACTACTCAGATTCTGCAACTCTCTCTGGATCTTCCTCTGGCAGGCTGGGAAATAAACTAAAAAAAAAAGAGATCAAGTTAATCATTGAATCTCCATGATCTAATCAAAGCTCATATCAAGTATACAAACTAAATGAATCTCAAATAATAATAAAAAAACATTACAAAATCGAAAAACTCAACAACTCACATGTTAGGTGAGAAATCTAACGATTTTAATCCAACACTAATGAGGAATTGAGTGAGGAGTGACGGAGAGGAACGTCTAAGTAAGGAGTGACAGAGAAGAACTGAGTCGGGAGTGAGGAGTAAGGGAGAGAGACGAGTGGGGAGTGAGGAGGGAGAGAGATGTGTGAGATGGGGAGTGAGGAGTAGGCGGCTGAGAGAGGGTGAGTGTGTTTAGGGTATGAGAGTGAATTGTTTAGGGTTTGAGTTGGGTAATGGTATTTATTTGGTTGGGTTTTTAATTTTTATAATTTATATTATTAACATTTAAAATAAGTGGTCGGTTCGGTTCGGGTTGGAAATGGACCAACCCGAACCCGAACCGAACCAGTCGGGTTGAAAAAATTTCAACCCGACACCAAAC
>CANYCX011679880.1:0-13717 GCA_948193385.1 Breynia disticha f. nivosa | reverse complement strand
CACTTTCAAGCACCAAAACCATGAACTAACCTTAAAATTGATACTAATGGGTACTACACATCTATACCTTTCAATCAAGCCTTAATTTACTCAATTCTAACTTAAAATGATTGAGAAATCACTTCCACAAGTTTAACCATCAATAAAAACGTGATTAACAAACTCAAAGTCGTAAAAACTCACCAAGTTATGGTCTTCACTCGATCCTACACTTTCCAATCGCCAAAGTTCGTTGAGATTCGAGTTAGCTAGGGTTTTCTCGGACTTGTCTCGATCTTTGGAAGAAAAAACGTGGGTTTTGGTGAGTGTAGAGAAAGATGTGACAACATACACATATATATATAAACTTCAGAAATGACCATTTTGCCCTCGACTCTACACGATGTTTTCTTTTCCACTTTCTCTGTCCCGGGTTGTCCCGACTTCACCAAATTTTAAACTCACCTTTTCTAAACTCTTCCACTAATTATTAATTAAATATATTTCACGAAAAATTTATTCGCACCTTTATGAACTATCTCATTAAAACTTAAAAAAAAAACTAAAAATGGAGGGCGTTACAGATTCTCATTCGAATCATGGTAAAACGCGGTTGATTAAGCTCAAATCACTCCAAGATGTAGTCGAATCACGCCCACATCATGCCGAGATGGATGGAGTCACGTCGAGACCAGTCAAGTTACGCAAAGACAACGTCAATTCACTTCAAGACACAGATGACTAACGTAGAGATGGTGTTGAGTCATGTCGAGTTAGGGTCAAGTCAAGCCGAGATGAGGTCGAATGACACTCAAATCCTTCCAAGAAGCGGTCGAGTCTCACTCGAATCTTACGAAGAAGCGGTCGAGTCACGCCCGGATGACAACGAGACCAGGTCGAGTAACGCAAAGACAGGGTCAAAACACGTAAAGGCACAGTTGAGTCACGCAGAGACACGATAGAGTCACGCCGAGATTCAGTGGAGTCACATCATTACAAGGTCGAATTACACCGAGACAGGGTCGAGTCTCACCGAGAATCGATGGAGTCTCATTGAGAAACTGTCGAGTCAAGATGAGACAGGACAAATCACATCAAGACGCGATCTAGTCTCCCTGAGAAGAGGTAGAGTCATGTTAAGATCCCTCCAAGACGCGGTTGAGTCTCGCTCGAATCTTGCCGAGACGAGGTGGATTCATGTTCGGATGTAGTTGAGACATGGTCAACTTACACCTCGACAGGGTCGAGTCACGCCGAGACAGGTCAAATGATGCTGAGACGCGATTAAATCATATCGAGAAACGGTCGAGTCACAGCAAAATGGGTCTAGTGAAACCTAGATGAGGTTGAGTCATCCAAAGATGAGGCCTAGTCAAGCTTGGATCATACTGAGACAGAGTCGGTTCATGCTCGGATGATGCCAAGATGTGGTCAAGTCATGCTCGGATTACGATGAGACGCAGTGGAGACACGGTTAAGTCATGTTGAGACTAGGCTGAGTCATCCCAAGTCGAGGTTGAGTCTTGCCGAGATGGGATGGAGTCATGGTAAGATCAGACAGAGACGCGATTGAAAGACACTCGGATCACGTAGAAACACGATTGAGTCATATGAAAGCGTGGTCGACACACACAGAAAGGTTGTAGACTCAAACCGAGATGCAGTCAAGCAAGGGCAAGACACGGTCAAGTCACACCGAGACGAGGTTAAGAATTCTGAAACAGCGTAGTGTCCCGCCAAGGCAAGGTCGAGCCACACCAAGAAGGGGTCAAGTTATTCTCAATCACATTAAGACGAGGTCGAGTCACACTCGGATCACGTTGAGATGCAATCTAGTGAAGCTCAGATCATGGCGAGATATGGTTGAGTCAATCTCGTATCAAGCTGAGATGCAGTTGGCTCACATTAAGACAAAGTCAAGTCACACTAGGATCACACCGAGATACGGTCGAATCGTGCCGAGTTGGGTCTTGTCACGATGAGATAGGGTCGAGTCACTCTGAGACAGGGTCAAGTGACACTAATACAAGGTTAAATCATGTTTGGATCATGTTTAGACACGATTAAGTCATGTTAATACAAGTTCAAGTCATGTGCGGAAAAGGGCAAGTCACATCGAGACAGGGTCGAGTCATATTGAGACGAGATCAAACCATATTGAGATGAGGTCGATTAATGTAGAGATGCGATTTAATCGCTCCAAGACAGGGTTAAACAAATCCAAGACGTGGTCGAGTAACGCCTAGCTCACGTTAAAAGTGCTTGAGTCTCTATTTGATCATGTCGAGACACGTTCGATTCACGCTCTTATAATGCTGAGATATTGTCAAGTCTGTCGTGAAAAGGTTGAGTCACACTGAGATAGGGTCGAGTCACTTAGAGTCGCAACTGAGTTATGCCAACACAGGGTCAAGTCACGCAGAGAAGATTCACGTTGAGACGGTATCAAGTCACATTGATATGGGGTCGAGTTATACTGAGACGAGGTTGAGTCATGCTCATATCATGGCAAGATGTGGTTGAGTCTTGCTTGGATGTTATCAAGAAGTGCTTGAGTCTTGCTCGAATCATCCTGAGACGAAGTTAAGTAACACCGAGACTGGGTCAAATCACGTGGAGACACGGCCAAGTCACCCCGATATAGGGTCAAGTCATGCAGTGTTGCAGTCGTGAAGCGGTAGAGTTATGTCGAGGCCAGGCAACTTATACTGAGATTGGGTCGAGTACTCTTGAGATGTGATTGAGTCACGTCGAGGCGTGGTTGTCGACACTTTGTCGAGATATGCGGACAAGGGCGAATCACGTAGATATAGAATTGAATCACATCGAGACGGGTCGAGTCACATTGATGTCCAATGGAGTCACACTGAGAAAAGATGGAGTCATGTTCGAGACATGGTCAAGTCACGTTCAAATCATGTCATGGGATTAAGTCATGCCGAGAAGGGTCTTGCTCGGATCCAGTCGAAACATAGTCTAGTCACTTTGGAATTTCACCGAGATGCAATCAGTTCACACTAGAATCATGTCGAGACACAGTCTATTCTAGATCAAGTCACGCCAAGGCGATGTCAAGTCACACTCACATCATGTCTGGACGGGGTCGAGTCATGCCGAGATGTGGTCAAGTCACGCTTGGATCACACCGAGATACGGTCAAGTCAAGCCGAGACGGGGTTGAGTCACGCTGAACTAGGGTTGAATAAAGCGAAGATGCTCTCAAATCATTTCGAGATAGGTCGTGTCACACTGAGACGCAGCCGACTCACACTGAAATAGGGCTGAGTCACGCTGAGGTATAGTGGAATCAAGCTTGGATCCACCAAGAAGCGGATGATTCATGCTCTGATCACACTATGAAATACTCGAGCAACACTCAGGGCTAAGTCACATCGAGACATGATCGAGGCACAGGGAGATGGGGTCGAGTCTCACCGAGATATGGTCGAGTCACGTTGGATGATGTTGAGTCACACTCGGACCATGCTGAAATTCGGTCAAGTCACACCAAGACATTGTTGAGTAATGGTGAGATAGGATCAAGTCATGCCGAAGGGCAGTTGAGCATACTAAGACGAGTCAAGCCACGTAGAGACGAGATCCAGTCATGTTGTGACTGGGTCGAGTCGTGCTCACATCATCCCGAGATGCTATCTATTGACACTCGGATCAACCCAAGACGTCGTCGAGTCATGCTTTGATCACCCCAAAATAACGTCGAGTCACGCTCGGATCAAATTAATACATGGTCAAGTCACGCTCGAATAACTCCAATATGGGGCCGAGTAATGCTTAGATAAGTTGAGTAAAGTTGAGACGGGCTTGAGTCACGCGAAAAGACTATCTAGTCACACAAGACCTTGTAGAGTTATGCTCTGATGATGCCGAGATGTTGTCGAATCATGCTCGGCTCAAGGCAAAAAGCAATCGAGTCTTTCTCAAATCTCTTAGAAATGTGGGCTAGTTCGTCAAGACGTTATCGATTCACGCTCGAATGATGCCGAGACGGGGTAAATGAACGTTAAGATGCGCTTGAGTCACATCGAGATGCGGTGGAGTTAAGGCGAGAGGAACTCGAGTCACGCCGAGATGTGGTTGAGTCAAGCTCAGAATACACCAAGATGCTGTCAGGTCTCATTCGTTTAATACCAAAAAGTAATCGAGTCACGCTTAGATCACGCCAAGATGGGGTCAAATCACATCGAGATGGGGATAAATCACATCGAGATAGGGTCAAGTCACGCTAAGACACAATAGAGTCACCCCAATACGGTGTCAAGTCACACTGAGACAAGGTCAAGTAACATCGAGACATAATCGAGTCACGCTCAGATGCTGCCAAGATCCGATCGAGTCATGCTGAGATATTGCTAAAACGAGTTTGACCAACGCTTGGATCAAGCCAAGATAAGGTCAACTGACGTCGAGATAAGATCAAGTCAAGCAGTGATGCGGTCAAGTAACGTCGAGACGGGGTCGAGTTAAGCTAAGACTGGACAAGACGTAGTCGATTCACACCAAAATAAAGTTAATTTATGCGAAGAAAGTCACACTGAGACGGTGTTGAGTTATATCGAGGTTCGGATAGGTCATGCTTTAAAACCCGAGACGCGATAAAGCAAAGACTTTGTCGACTCATGCTGAGACATTATCGAGTCACACCAAGACGGGGTAAAGTCACACAAAGATGCAGTCGAGTCACGCCGAGATGCGATCGAGTGACCCTTAGATCACGCCAAGATGTGGTCGAGTCAAGCTCGATCCTGTTGAGATGTGGTAGAGTGACTATGAGATAGGATTGAATCAAGTTGAGTTGAGGTCGAGTGACAATGATATGAGGTAGACTCATGTCAAGACATATCGAGTCATACAGAGACATGATTGAGCCATCCTCAGATGGGATCGAGTCAGGGCGAGTGGCAGTTGAGTCATACCGAGATGTTATCGAGTCACACCATTGTGGGGTTGAGTGATGTTGAGATAAGGTCCAGTCACACTCAGATCACTCCAGAACGTGATAGAGTCACTCTCGGATCATACCGATACGTCTGCAAGACAAGCTTGGATCCTGTTAAGATGCGGTCGACTTAAGCTCAGATCACGTCGAGAGATGGTCAAGTCACACTAAGGCCATACGAAGATGCAGTTGAATCACGACGAGACAGGTCAAGTCACACTGAGATAGTAGAGATTGGGTCAACGAAGTGTAGTCGTGTCGACAAACTACTCTGGGACGGGGTCGATTCACGTCGAGATACGATAGGGCCAAGCTGAGACACGGATGAGTCATTCTCAAATTACGTCAAGTCATGGTTTATTCACGTTCAGCTCATGGCAAAAAGCATTCAAGTCAAGCGTCGATCACGTCGAGATGTGGTTGAGTTGCGCTCAAATTACGCTGAGGTAGGGTCAAGTCTAGATGAGTTACAGTCTAGTCACGCTAAGAACACGCCGAGCAATAGTGGAGTAACACCAATACAAGCCCAAGTCACCCAAAATGGGGTAGGGACAAGAGGAGACGCGGTCGGATCATGGCGAGATGGGTTGAATTACGGCGAGACACAGTCGAGATATAGTCGTGTCACGCCGAGATGAGGTTAACTCAAACCGAGGCACGGTCGAGTCTCGTTGAGACAGGGTCGAGTCATATCTAGACATGGTCGAGTCATATTTGGATCACGTTAGGACGCAGTCGAGTCAGACTTTGATCACGTTGAGAAACGGAAGAGTCAACCTCGAATCATGCTGTAACATTGTCGGGTCAAGGCTAGACGGGGTCGATTCATTCTAAGACAGGGTTGAGTCACGCTGAGATACAGTTGAGTCATGCTCAGATGACGCTGAGAAGCAACCGAGTCATACTCTGGTCAATGTATGATTCAAGAGAAGCGTGTTGAATCTTGAACCGTGTCCTTTTCTTCGATTTTGCAGAATTTATATGAAATTGTAAAGTAAGAAAGTAGAGAAGAAGAGATAACACAATAATTTAAAGTGGTTCGGCACAACCTTGCCTACTCCACTACCTTAGTACCTCTACAAAGGATTTGCAAGCTTCCACTAATATCTTTTTCTTTTACAAATTCACTTTCAAGACAAGTGAGAACTCTATTACAATGACCCCTTGTTGCAACTCACACTACAATAATACTAAAGTCAACAAATGAACACTCATAAGCACTTTAAACCTGTGCTTCTCTCAAGCTTTAAAGATTTTGCTCAAATGCTTGTTAAAGAATGAAAACTTTGCTTACAAGAATGCTCAATATGTTTATGAAGTTGTAGAGTAGTTTCCACCAGTTATTTTAAATCTTTTATACCTCTCTCTTGAGTTTAACGTCGTTAGACACATAAACTAGCAGTTTGTGTTTAAAATGCCCATGCATTTAATGTTGTGTCAGAGGCGTTAACATACGCTAATATCTCAAATAACTTACGTTACCAATTCTGCTTTGTCAGCTGCCACCACGCTTACCTTTCTGTTCTGTCTCGGACAGTAACTGCACTTACATTAACATACGTTATTTTCCTATTTAACATACGTTAATTTGGATAACGTATGATGTCTTCATTTGAGCTTACGTTACTCATCGTCTGGGTTTTACTTGAAGTTCATATGAATAACGTACATTAACACCAGTATTAAAATACGTTAATTATCTGCAGAATTCAACAATTACCTAAAAAATCAATTTTTACCACTTTAAAGAGTTTCACATTATCAAACCCAAGTTAGAGCCTTAATACTGATCACCCTTTATCCAACAGTCAAGACGAGATGCAATCGAGTTGTGCTAAGGTGGGGTCGAGTCACACTCAAATCATGTCGAGATGTCGTCGAGTGAAGCTGAGAAGGGTCAAGTCATACAGAGATGGGGTTGAGTCAAATGGAGACACAGTCGATTCATGTTGAGACGAGGTCAAGTCACGCTGACACTCAATAGAGTCACGCCGAAAAGAGTTCGAGCCACGTTGAGACAGGATTGAGTCACGTAGACGCAGTCAAGCCAGGCCAAGACGCAGTCAAGTCACTTTCAATTCACGCCAAGAAATCATCGATTCTCACTTGAATCACATCAAGACGCAGTTAAGTCATAAGAGACACAATTGAGTAAAATCAAGATGCGGTCGTGTCACTCTAAGAAGCGGTCCACTGATGCAAAATGTGGTCAAGTCACGTCAACATGACGTCAAGTCACACCTAGAAGAGGTTCAATCACATCGAGAAGGGGCGTATTCATACCGAGACTCGGTTGAGTCACACTGAGATGCAATCTAGTCACGCTGAGATACAGTCTAGTCACGCTTAGCTCATGTTGAAGAATGATCAAGTCAGGCTAAACCACTCTAAGATGCATTCGAGTCATACACGCATCACTCCGAGATGCGGTTGACTCATGCTCAGATCATGCAGGGGTAGGGTCAAGTCACGCAGAGTTGTTGTCAAGTCATGCCAAGAAGAGGTCAAGACATGTCGAGACCCGATCGAGTAACATCGAGTGATGTCATCACACTGTCGAGCCACATCGAGACGAGGAAGAGTCATGCTAAGATAGGGTAGAGTCAAGTGAGACAAAGTTGAGTCACGCCAAGGCGAGGTTGAGTAATCCCGAGATGCAGTTTAGTCATGCTCAAAGCATGCCAATATGTAGTTTATTCCCGCATGGATAACGATGAGAAGTGGTCGAGTCACGCTCATATCACACCGAGATGTCGGTTAAGTTATCCCAAGATGGGGTCAAGTTATGCGATGACAAGGTCAAATCATGCTGAGATACGGTTGAATCAGGCCGAGATGTAGTCGAGTCATGACAACAAGCGGTTGAATCAGTGTGACAAGGTCACACTCAGATCACGTCGTGTGATGTCTAGATCACACTGAGCAGTAGTCGAGTCATACTCAGATCACATTATGAAGTGGTCGAATCACGCTCAGATCATGTCGACATGCAGTCCAGTAACACTGTAACAGTCGAGGGACACCGAGATGAGGTTGAGTCATGCTGATAAATAGTTTAGTCATTCTCAGATCACAATGAACTGCGATCGAGTCACACTAGTATGAGGTTGAGTCACCCAGAGACATGATATAACTACGTCGAGATGGGGTCACGTCACGTAGAGACACAGTCAATATGCAGTCAAGTCTTGCTGAGACGGGTCAACTCACGCCAAGGCGTGGTAGAGTAACGATCCAATAAAATTGAGTCGCGATTGAGTCACATAGAAACAGGGTCACGCAATGCAAGGTCAAGTAATGTCAATATACTGTCGAGTCAAGTTGAGATACGGTCAAGTCACGTTGAGACAGGGTTGAGTTACATCGAGGCAGTGTAGAGTTATGCATAGTCGTTGTAAATTTACTTCCAGACGTGATCACATTACATCAAGATGCACCGAGTAACGTTTAATTCAGGACGTGATGTGGTGAAGTCACGCTCAGATCATGCCGAGATGCGGTATAGCCATGCTCGAATCACTTCAAGATGCATTCATATCACACTGAGACGAGGTCGAGTCACGCAGAGACGTTATTGAGTCTCACCGCAACAAGGTCGAGTTACACTGAGATGTGGTCGAGTCATAGTGAGATGTGGTCGAGTCAGGCTCAAATAGGGTCGAGTCTTGCAGAGAAGAAATTGAGACATCTAGAGACGAGGGTCGAGTCATCTAGAGACGAGGGTTGAGTCACGTCTTGACACGATCAATATGTAGTCGAGTCACGCCTAGATGGGGTGGAGTCACGCTGAGATGGGGTCGAGTCAAGGTCAAAACACACTAAGATGTGGTCGAGTCATGCTCAACTCATGCCAAAAGCAGTCGAGTCACACATATATCATCAGGAGATGCGATCAAGTCACGCCTAGTTGGGGTTGAGTCATGTCAGGACGGGAAAGAGCCACGCCTAGATGCAGACGAGTCATGCTCGAATAATGGACTGAAGCAGCCAAGTCACGCTCAAATCGCGTCGAGATGCAACTAAGTTACTATGAGACGGCGTCGAGCCCACACAGACACAGTCGCTTTGATCATTCAGAGACATAGTCCAGTCACGTCAAGATAGGGTTGAGTCACACTGAGAGGGGTCGAGTCACTCTGTTATGCAGTTGGGTTTCAAACAGATCACGTCGGGATGCAATCGAGTCACGCTCAGATCACACCGAGATGGGCGAGTCACACGAGAGTCGATTCACGCTAGAATCACACCAAGACACTGTCGAGTCAAACTCAAATCACGCCGATACTTAGTCAAGTCAAGCTCAGATCGCGTAGAGATGCAGTAGAGTTGAACTTGAATAACTCTAAAGCACTGTCGAGTCCGAGATACGGTTGAGTCAACCTCTGATCCTGCAGAGATGACGCCGATGCATGCTCGAATCACGTCGAGAATCGGTCAAGTCCTGTTCAGATCATAAAGAGATGCGATCGAGTTAAACTTTTATCACACTAATACGTTGTCTAGTCACGTTCAGTTTTCTCTAAGACGGGGTTGATTCACGCAGAGAAACGGTCGAATCATGACGAGATGTGGTCGATTCATGTGAGATCCGATTGAGTCACCCCTTGACGAGGTTGAGTCATGGCGAGACAGGGTGTATTTACACTCAAATCATGCAAGGACGCAATTCAGTCAAGCTCAGATCACATTGGGAAGAGCTCGAGTCAAACTTCAACCTCATCGACACGCTCTAGAGTCAAGCTTGATGCGATCAAGCCCCATTAGATCAAGCGAATATGCGTTCGAGTCACGTTTTGACCATGCTGAGATGCGGTCGAGTCACGCTCTTAACATGCCAAGACACAGTCGAGTCACTCTGCGACCTGATCAAGTTACGTTGAGCCGCGGTTGAGTCATGCCGAGACAGGGTCCAGCCACGTTAAGACACAATCATAACACAATCGATTAACTGTGAAACACAGTTGAGTCTTGCTCGCATCACGTAGAAACAACGTCGCGTCACGCTCAGCTCATGTAAAAAACTCGTTGAGTCTTTTTTAGAACATGCAGAGACGCGGTTGAGTAGTGCTCGAATTATGTTGAGAAGCGGTCGAGTCGCATTTGGATCATGTCAAAAGGCTATAACGTTGTGGTTGGATCAAGCTAAGAAGCGGACGGGTTCCCAACAGATCACGCTAAAAAGTGGTCGAGTTCAACTCGGATCATGCCGAGACACGGCCTTGTCACGCTTAGACCACGTCGAGACGGGATTAAGTTATTCTGAGACGGGATAGATTCACGCCAAGATGGTGTTAAATAACATCGAGACTGGTCGAGTTATGTCGAGGCGCCAAGTGTGTTGAGATGAGGTAGAGTCACCCTGGGAAGGGGTCTAGTCACTCTGAGACAAAGTCCAGTCATGTTGAGACACAGTCGAGTCAAGCTTAGATCACATCGAGATAAGGTCAAGTCACGCCAATTTACGGTCGATTCAAGCTGAGACAGGGTAGAGTCACCTTAAAAATGGTCGAGTTACGCTTGAATCGTGCCGAGAAGGGGTGAAGTCACGTTGAGAAACAGTGGAGTTAGGTTGAGACGTGGCTGAGTAACGTCGAGATATTATTATGACGTGTTTGAGTAAAGTAGAGATGCAGTCAGGCCATTTCGAGATGGGCCAAGTCACGTGGATGCATGGTCGAGTAATGCCGAGATGAGGTTGAGTCACGTTGAGACACAATCATGACGCGGTCGAGTCAAGCTGAGATGAGGTCAAATGACATTGAGACAGGATCCATTCAAGTCATGATAGGTCCAAGTCAAGCCGAGCCACAGTGGAGTCACCTAGAGACGTGGTTGAGTCATGCTGAGATAGATAGAGCCGGTCTTGCATCCCATCAAAACACGGTGCAGCCATGCTTGGATCTCACCAAAAAGTGTTTGAGGCACGCTCAAATCATTCCAAACTGCAATTGAATCACGCTCAAATCACACCAAGATGCATTGTAGTCGCTTTTGGATCACACCGAGATGCGCTCAACTCACTTTGAGATGCAGTCGGACCATGCTGAGATGAGATAGAGTCCATACCATATCACACCGAGCCACAGTCGAGTCACGCTCGGATCATGTCGAGACGCAGCAAGTAAAACTCGAATTACATTCAGACAGGGTGAAATCACACCATGACGAGATCAGTCTCATCGAAACTTGTCAAGTCATACCGAGACTGTGAGACTCAAAATTTAAAACCATTTAACCCAAATTTCCAAAAAATTTATGATAATGATTTAAATTAATTAATCAAACTAGGGAGAGAGAAAATATATACACAGTCTTTCATTAAAAACTCGGGCCAGTAGTTTCATAAATACATTTATAAAAGCAGAAGCTGATACATAAGTTTGACAAAACCATATCAAACTATAAACGTGCGTGTATATACAATATATACAAGTACAAGTCAAAATATCAAAGCTGAAACCCTAGAGCATAAAACTATGGCATCTATAGCATAAAACACATGGCTCAAATCACATAACCATACCAAAACAAACCACATATCATTTTCACACAGAAACCCTTATCACAACTTTGCACACAGCAGCCAACTCCACATAGTTTCAAGATCACATAGCTTAAATCAAACAGAAACTCTTATCATGGCATCGTATTCGTATAAATGCAAATGAATATACTATTCCAATTCAATCCACACAAAATGAACCCTGGATTTTGTCCTCTATAGCACACAATAGAGGATTCCTCCATAGAACATAGTAGAGGATTGGCACACAGCTTGAGCACATAACTCTGAGCATATAGCTCATAATGACAGTATAAAACTCATCCAAGGACAGTGAATAACACATTCGTAATCCACACAGGAATTGTGTAAGACAAATGATATGCTACATATGAATGTAAATGAACATTCATATCAATAGCACACAGTATTGCTCACATAGAAGTACATAGTATAATCACACAGATCATATGCATATAGCTCAATTAATCATCAAAGTCACACAGTTCTTTTCATTCATGCCTTACATAAAGATTAGAATTCAATAGCATACAGCAAATGAATAGTCAAGGCATATAAACATATCACGCAAATAATAACCACCGAGGTAACCATATAGCACAAAGCACAAAGCTTTCATTTAAAGTTTACACAAAGCTTAACATAATCAAGTTCTTTTAGAACCTTTCTTTTACTAGCTATTTAGTTTATTTACATTCTTACAAGTATGAATTAATTATACGAATGTAAATAGTAAGCGTAAGAGTGCTTACGTAGAAACTCGTACAAAGTCGGCATCGAGATCAACTTCGATCGAATCGTCGTACAGATCCTCCTGTACAAAATTAATCATATAAAGGCTGTTAATTACTTATTCTCACCTTGTTTCATTAATAGAAACATTCAATACAACCATTAACTCATAAATCCCCACATCTTAGTAGCTTTACAACCACACACTATAATCTCATCCTTACATTCTAAACACACTTTAAGCATACTGATCACTAATATGAGTTCCTTTCATACAATTAAATGAATTCTCAATCATTTACTCACTAATTCATCTCCTTTCAAAATTTCAAAAATTCCATCAGCACATAAATCACACATATATGCTCAATCACACATAAGCTTACCTTAGTAAATTCAACCATAAATTTTTGTGAGAAATCGAGTTCTTTATTGTTAAAACATTTCCTTCACTCAAAACTAGGGTTCGTGAGGTTTCACCAACTTGCTTTCTCTACTTTTACTCTGAAATCAAATGTAACAATAGAAAATAGTAGGTCAGTTCATAAACTCCCAATCAACACAACCTAGGGCACGGGTCGTGCTGCATGTCATGCATCTCTGCACGAGCTCCTGTTTAGTTGTGCACGATATCGTTTTGAAATAAATTCAGCAATAACGCGAGGGTCCTCCACAGCTTCTGCTCTGGAGATGGCATAAACACGAGCTTGAGGTGCTACTGCAGTAGCTGGGGTCTACTGGACTCTGGAACCTCGACCCTGAGATCCTCCTCTCCCAGAATAGGTACCTCTGCCTCGGCTACCAGCAGTACTTCGAGGATTCTCGCCCACACTACTCTGGGTACTCCGGGCTCTCACCTCGTCATTCTTTCTCTTGTAGCAATCCTTCGCAATGTGGCCCCGGTTATGGCAGTAATAGCAGGTAATGTCTGCACCTCTACCCGATCCTCCACTTCTCCCCATCGGCCTGGAGAAAGACTGCCCTCTAAAGCTGGCTCCCCTGCTGCCAAACTTCTTGAACTTTGATGCTCCAGATTTCTGGGAACTCACATCTTTGGCACTCCCAGAACTCTCAGCCTGCTTAGCCTTCTTAGGCTCCGGAGGTTTCTCCGCATTAATTGCTCTCTCTGCTCGGTAAGCAGCTCAGAATAACTTGGGGGTTGCACTACTATCAGCTTGCTAAGCTCTGGCCTTAGCCCCATCTCGAACCTATCCCGCTTAGCTGCGTCGGTCACCACATCCTCTGGCGCATACCGGGATAGTCTGGTAAATTTGATCTCATACTCCGCCACTAAGAGGTTGCCCTGAGTTAAGTTCAGGAACTCCGTCTTCTTCTCTCTCCGGTACATCAACGACGTGTACTTGTCGGCAAAGGTCTTCTGGAATTCATCCGAGGTCATTGTAAGTGGTTCTGCCAAGCTTCCTGGCACCATTTCCCACCAGTTGGTTGCTTCCCCCTCAAGTAAAGAGGTAGAATACAGAACCTTCTGCACTGATGTGCACTGCATTCTCCTGAGGACTCGCTCC
>CANYCX011679747.1:0-10923 GCA_948193385.1 Breynia disticha f. nivosa | reverse complement strand
AGATGAGATTTATAAGTGGTCATTATTAAATGGTTTTCCTAGTTTCCGCATTTTAAACTCTGATGAACAAATGATTTGTATTAATGCATCGAAAACCATTCTTCTGCTTTCTCTCTCTCACATAACTTCTTTGATTGAATGTTTTTAAAAGAAAAAAAAATATAGTGCGTTTTCAGCTTCTAATTAAAATTGAACTTTCCGAAAATTGGCGTCACACATCTGCTATGAGCTATAGAGGAAAAGAATATTCGGTCATCCTGTATGGTTTGCATTGGCATTGCATATACATTTGCATTCATATATGTACAATGCCATTATATAAGATTCTGTGTGAGTATTATAGTTGTGTGCTAGTGTTGTTATGTGGCTAATCCTATATGGATATTGTGATGAGGAAACTGTGTGACTATTAATGTTGTGTGCTACTTAGTGTTAATGTTTCTATGAGAAAATGCTATGTGGTTTGGTTTGGTATGGTTCAAATGACATGTCTAATATATTGGAGGATAATGAGTTATATGCAATAGTATGCATGTGTTATGGTGTTTCCTGTGTGTAATGGTATAAATAATACCTAGCCAATATAATAGATTATCGAAAATGCTTGTTATGTGTTAAGAATAAGAAAACAGAAGTTGAATCTACATTTTTAAGATCAGCACGCCCATCGTATTGACCAGCATGCCTTCGCGATGCAGAGTAATCTGAAAAAGAGAACGGCACAACGTCGTGCTCAACAAGGCACGACCCCTGCCAACTGGAGAATTAATATTGAGAACAGCTTGTGTTCAACACAGCACGACGTGTCGTCTGGGAATTTTATGATGAGCACAACCTCATGTTCATTAGCATGCCCCGTGCTTATTACAAAATTCTCCTACACTTCATTTAAAAAGTAACAGGTTTATTCACTTACTGAGTATTTGAATATACTCACCTCTGTGTGACTATTTAATGTTGTACAGATCATAGGTAGCTGTCATTACTAGACCGGAGTATAGTGATCAGAGTTTCCCAACAATTTACGTCAGAGGTCTGGCTCTAGAGTGTTTCATGTTTTAAGACTTTGTGTTTTGATGTTGTACATAGTTTGTACATTTTTATATACACGCACATTTATGTTTGAATGTTTTCAAACTATTTTTTATTTTGCTTGTGAATTATGCTTTTGTATTTGAAAATGATGGGCCAGAGTTTTATAAAAAGGCATGTATATTTTCTATCTCCTTGAATTACGATTTGATTTTTATATCATTTCCTTAAATATGTTGATTATTCAAAAATAATAGTTTTAAATTCTGAGTTCCAAAGCATGTTCCCTTTCTTTGAGTTATCTATATAGAAATGGTTCGAAAACCTTTCTATTGTACCTTTCAAGAATTATTTCTCAAAAGCCAATGATCTATAAATCATGATACCTCATATCAATTTGTCCTTACCAAAGTCATTTATTATGAAATATTTCCCAACCATTACTTAAATTTTCAATGTTGGATTATTGTTTCCAATAATTAAGATGTTATTCTCATAGAGAACAAGAAAAGGAATTATGCTCCCACTAACACAATGTATACACTAAGTCCTTCAACCTTTTGTGTAACAGAGAGAATACTCCTACTATTCCCTATGGATTCTCCTCTACCATCAATGTATCCTCTAGACATTGTGGAACTTGATTTCATGTTCTATTTTACTCCAACTTCTCTTCTTAAGAATATTTTCATTCTCCAAGAAAAAAGTATGTTAAGAAACCTAGACTTCTATTCTCATTAAGGCAGTAAAATAGTATCCCTTTTCTCTTTGGTGATTAGCTTGTCCACACATAATCTCTTCAACTTGTGACCATTCTCAAACCTTAAGAAAGACTTTTGGGTTTACGGCCAAACCATATCTCTATGGTGTCATCTTCTTGGCTTTCATTAGAGTCATGTTTTTAGAACATAATAGTGTTAAGGTTATGACCTTTAAAAGAGTTTGGAAGAGTTGACCTATCATATGTTGGATAAAGTTCAATTTCTCCTTTCATACATACCACTCCTTTGAGGTATTTTAAGAGGAGTGAGTTGGGAAATTATTCCACACCCTATTTGATGATCATCAAGTTCTTGAATTATGCATTTACCATCTCGATCCAATCAAATGCTTTTAATACTTCTATCAAGTTGGTTTTCCACTTTGTTTTTAAACTCCTTAAACTTCTCAAAAGTTTTGGATTTATGCCTTATTAGATGCACATAGTTATGAAGACTATTATCATCCTTGAAGCTTACGAAGTAGTTTAACATTCAATTAGAACTTGTTTCAAATGGTCTACATACATCTCTTATGTATTAGTTCCAATTTTACACTTATGTTTTCACTAATGTTATTTGAGAAGACTTTTGATCATTTTACCTTGTAGACAAGATTCGCACATATCATAAAACTCAAGGTCAAATAAATCAAACACTCCTTCTCTATGGAGTCTTTCGATGTGTTTCTTATTAACATGGCCTAAATGATAATGCTGATAGAAGGTAAGATTAAGTTCATGAGTCTCAACCCTTTTGTATTTTTATTATAAATAGATTTTGTGTCATCCACGTTTAGCATATATAGACCATTACTTAGCATTCCATTGCCATTATGCATGCCTTTTACATGAATACTAATAACACTATCTAGAATATTGAAATACAATCCATCATTGTCTAAACAAAAAACTAAAATTATGTTTTTAAATCTTTTAAGAACATAATAACAAATCCACTTAGTAAAGTCCATTCAAAATCCTCAATTTTTATGGCAACAATCTTTGCTTCTTTCTTCACACAAAGGTCTACTTTACCTTCAACCAAAACTCCATTTTATTTCATAGTCATTGAAAATTTGAAAAAAGATACGACTCACATATGGTTTTCAATACCCATATGTTTGAAATAAAGAGATTAATCTCTATAAAAAAAATGATAGAACTAAAAGATGCTCTTCTATTCTCATTTTCTCTTTCAATTATAGTTTTTAATAATTGTTATTGTAAGTCCTAGCCCCAAGCATTGTCTATAGACTACACCCAAAGTTGAGGCACTTAATTCTATCTTTCTATTATAACTGCAAATAAAGATTGATAGAATTCCTTGAGTGAGTATCTCAATGCTCAATCTCACATATGTGAGGCATATATGTGTAGGACCTTTAAGCAAGAGATTTCATTCTAAATATCCCTAGTTGATCACCACTATCAGAATAGTATGTGAATTAAGACTATCATGCTTTTGCTGACTTAGTGGGTACGGTCCTACAAAACACAACGACATTAGATGTCAGTCAGACGTCATGGATACATGTCTAAGAAATGGTATTAGGATTAGATTCATATATGAGAACTCTACGTAGTTAAGGGTCATAAATGGTTCTCATGTGCAAGTCTTACATTAGAGTTCTTAAACCAAAAGTCTTTATAAAACTCTAGATAAAATTTTGAATACTTTAGCATACACCTAATGTTCCTGCAACAGGGTGAAGTATGGGTATGATTGGGTACCATTAGTTCATGTTAGAGAGCATGAGAGAAGCAAAGGGATTACAAACTCTCACTTTATAGATTCATCATGTGAAGGCTTAGTATCCTGAAAAATTTCCTACAAGATTTTATCAAAGTATAAGAATTTAATGCATATTTATACATGTCTTATGTATAATTATAAATAATTATAAAATAAATTGACAAAAAAATATCCTTTGTGCGTGTGTAATTCCAATTCATGGGCACAAAGTAGTTTCAGCTTATGAAAGAATACATTAGTCACACTAACAATTGTAGTAAAACTATTGAAATAACATATTGGCAAATTGATAAAACTTGATAAACTCAATTTGAATAATAATGAATAGAAGAGCTCTCTTGAATATATAAATTAAATGTGAAAAATATTTCCCAAAGTCAACGACTCACAAGTTTCTAACAATAGTCAAATATTCCATTATAAATATGTTAGGCGAAATAAGAATGACAAACCGACTATAATTTTTATTTGTAAGACATGAAAATAATAAAAGAGTTAAATATTCACGAAAATAATTAGAGCTAAAAAAATAAATATTGTGACCTTTGGGAAATTCTACTAGTTTTTTACCCAAATGACGTCATTTTGTGCTTGGAAATTTGTGCTTTCTATTTGCAAATTTATTTCCAATGGATAATATTGAAACGTATGATTACATGAAATATAACAGTTTTATCTAAAACATTCAACTCACTATTACCACTCACCAATTCCTCTTGAAGCTTCTGAATCCTACGTTTTTTAACAAATTGAAAACTAAAAATTATTTTTATTGAATTTATTGAACACTTCTCCAAAGCTTGTGAAAAGAGGATACACTTTTAATCTTAAGAACTAAGAACTTGGAACCAGTCAACTCTAGGATCACTAAGACATAATAAGTCACAGAAGCTTGAAATCACATAGAATACGATCAAAGGTTGGGCTCGTCCCCCGAGCGCACTCCGATACTCAGGTTAGTAATCGAATTATAATTCTATAGCAGTTTCGGGTTTCTTGAATCCTTTATATAGAATGGATGTAATAAATCTTAGCAAAACCACTCAAATAAAACAAACCGCAGAACCTGAGTCGTGAGAAATCACTGCCCTAAAGGGTTTATTTTCCCGTGATAAAACAGGTCTTCTCTCAATAGAGGAGCAAGAACAATAGAAGATAATTCATAAAACCCAACAAAAAGCAGCAGAGAAGTTTTGAAGGTTGTTGGTAGTGAGTACTGTGTGGTATGAGCCTCTATATTTATAGGCAAAAATTTTGAATGTTGGCTGCAGTTTGTGGAGGAGAAAAATGAGAAAAGTGGAGGAAACTTGGGTAGAATGGGTTGAATGTTGACTGTTTAAGAATGACCAGGTTAACATTCCTCTAGTTGGCTTTCCTAATTCAGCGGATGTTCAACAAATTGCTCAGCATTAAGACAAACTATCTTGTTTTTGTTTAAGTCATAAAAAATATACTTTCTTTTCTTTCTTATGAAGAAATTCTAGCAAAGTTTGCTTAACATTTTGTTCTCGCTTTGATAAAGCCTGATCCTACTCTTCGTTAGTCTTTTATACGGGTTTCTTGTGTGTCTGGTGTCTGGAGGCAAATATGGATGGTGATAACATAGAGGTGGACAGAGTGACGAAACAATGCGAAAGAATTCAACTGGTGGATGAAGAGGTTCTAATGATTGAAGAGAGTAACCTTTGAGACGAAGTCCTAGATTTGAGGTGGGCGTTGGTGGGAAAAATTTTGATTGAACAAGCTGAGAAAGTGGAATTTATGAAGTGTGTAATGGTGGAAGTTAGCATTACAGAAATTGAATTGAACCTATTCCTTTTCCAATTCGGGCACGAAGCTGATTTTAGGATGGCAATCGATGGTGGCCCGTGGTCTTATAACAACAATGTCTTATTGTTGGAAAGGATTACTCAGGGAGAGGAACCTAGACGGAAGGAGATCTAAAGTAATATGTTGTGGCTCCAGGCGCATGAAGTTCCTGCCGATTGCATGTCATAAAACGTCGCCATCATGTTAGGGAATGCAGCAGGTGTATTCATACAATTTGATCCCAATAACTTCAATGGAGTGTCGAGGATCTATCTGAAAATTAAGGAAAAATTAGATGTGGAGCTGCCGCTGAAGCAAGGGGTACGATTAAGACCAGAGGCAAGAATAATCGTATTGTGTTTAAATATGAGTGCTTACCCATGTATTGTCTTGGTTGTGTGATGTGCGCGTAATATGAGCGTATTTTTCATACTTTAATTATGTATTACACGCGCATCTAGTCGTAATTTCCCCTGAAAAGTCACATTTAAACCCTCTTTGATTGGAAAATATAAATTAATTTTAAATGTGATTTACATGTAGAATAGTTCATATATTTATTGATTATCGTCTGTTTTTGCATGATTTTGACTTTTCATACGATAGTCGATATTGGTTATGATTCAAGCACAAATTTACTTTTCCAACAAATCCCCTTTACTTTCTTGCACTTTGATTTCTGTTTTGTTCAATTTCTAATGTCATTTTATGTTTTCTTGCAAGTTGCTTTATGGATTTTTGCTTCCGGATAGATTTAGATGCTTTCATTTACTTTTCATGTTGATTCCTTTACATTTATTGCGAATTTCTGTTATTTTGCAAGCTTATTTACTGTTTTGATGCAATTTACTACTGGGTTTATGTTTTGAATGTTGTTTTTATGTTGAGATGCTTTAGTGTTAGTTGTTACATTTTGATACCTGTCATATGTTTAAGCTATGAAATTTCTGTTTGATTTATGTTTTGTTGCAATTTACTTTCATTTACATGCTTTGAGAATGATCACATTTATATTTCATGCAAATTAGGATTAGGTGCATTTAGCTTTGATTATTTTAAAATTCAATTCAAACTCCAATCAATTGGACATTCTAATAAACAACAAAGATGCGCATGATAATTAGTTCTAATTTCCCTTGGGTACGATAATTTGGGTCAAGTTTCTTACTCCTCTGTATTACTTGAGTATGTACAGTTGCGCATTATTGTCGTAATATAAAGTTAGGACATGTCATTGTGGTATCACGGGCCACAGTGAAAAATTCTGCAAGGAAGCATATTCTAACGATGAAGGGAAGGTTACCAGAAGGTGGAGTATGGAGCTCCAAGCGCAAGGTAGAGGTAACCTGCAAAAACATGCCGGAGATAGATGGTTTAAACAGACACTGATGATGCTAGCTAGGAAAAAGGAGGATAAGTTGTAACGCCCAAAAAAATGCTAAAAATAGAAGGGAATATAATTAAATATATAACGGGAATCGAGTCGAGAAAGAATGAGATAAAATGAAGTAGAAGTAGCCTGACAAGGGCTTAGCACAGGCTGGGCACGGGCCGTGCCAATGCCACTATGCTGAAAATGAATAGCACAATCTGGGGCACAAGTTGTGTCTGCAGTGTGTGCAAAAACATAGCACACGACCCTTGCCTTGCCACGAGTGTGCTATGCAGAACATATCAGACGCGCATAGACGAACGAGAGACTCATTTGTAGTCTCCACAGCAGTTTCAAACACACTAAAACCTCACCCAAACATTAGATTCGGTAACAAGTCGATTGATAGCTAAAAAGAGGGGAATTTTGCACGATTTGAAAGCTTAGGAAGCTAAGGTAATGTCCTAAACCCTCTATGTCTGAAAAATCTAAAAATTTGGGGGTTCATGTATGTTACAAATTTTATTGGAACTGATGGATTCTCTGAATAAAATCAAGGTTAGAGACGAATTAGGTTAGTGGAACTTTCTAGGATGTTGATAGTTAGTCAATCTGGTGAACATTTAGGGTTTAAGAGGAAGAGAGTGGATTTTGAATGGGTTTTGTGAGGATTTTTGGGGGTTTTAATTAGTTGCAAGTTAGTTGAGAAATTGGTTATATTAAATAGTGTTTAATACGTAATTGGAATAAAAATGTGGAGGAGACAAAAATCAGAACCCGAGCTGAGGTTAAGTGTCGAGCATGCGACTTCGCATATTTCGAGATAAGTGCACTGAAACACACTTACCTTGGTATGTTTTGTATTTGTATGGTTAACTTTATTGGCAAAATTGCATGGTAAATGGAATGTATTTAAAGGGAAGTGAATTGAATTATGAATGTGTGTTGAGGTGTATTTGAGTTGTATGCTTTGTAATGATATGGACTTAATCAGATGGTATTATACGAATTGAACTTGAAAGAATGGATGGTATTTGATTGTTGCTTGTGGATACGTGAGTTGTGTTGGACTATGCTTGGAATTGTATGTTGGTCTATATAAATGTGAGTGTGGATTATGGATTATGGTATTGATTCCTCTTGTGGTATAACATTAATGCATCTTATGGCACGAAATGACATCTCCATATATGTGTTTTCATGGTGAGGCATGATAAAAAGGGGGATAAGCCCACGAGAGAAAAAGAGCGAGAGCTCTAGAAATGATAAAAAGAGGATAAGCCCACAAATGAAAAGGGCGAGAGCTCTAATTGAGAAAAAAAAAGGGATAAATCCACAAGAAAGAGAGAGATCTCTCGAGTGATTGAAAGAAAAGGGAGAGATCCATTAAGATGAAAAGAAAAAGAGAAGTCCTCGGGGCTTGTATTGTGTGATTGCATTAGCATTCATAAAGCATTATTCATTGTGGATAATTTATGAGTATGATATTGTGAATGTGCATGATATGTGGTGGATTTGTATATGCAATGATATGGTTAATTAGTATCGTGAAATGATGATTTGAAAATTAGGAAGGCTAAAACAATGCTTAAAAGGTGTTGGGAACCTATTTTGTTGTGATGCATGTTGCTGAAAATGTGTTGGATTTTGTGATGTATGTGTGTGTTAGAAATTATTTGCCTTATTTAAGTGGTGATTTGAAAGTTCCAAAAGGCCGAAATGATGGTCGTCCCAGGCCACTGGAATGCCCAGGTTGTGTGCACGCCATCGTGCTGCGAGACACGATGACTGTGCTTTGCTACTGTCTAGATTCCAGAAGGCTGGCACGACCCCGTGCTAGTCAACACGAGCTCGTGCCAAACCACTGTTCTTTTTTAGATGGAGCACGGTGGTTGTTCTAGTCGGTAAGCCTCGTGTTTCCTAGGAATTTTCTAAATAATAATAAAATGATTTGAACTTAAACAAAGAAGCGTGAATACCTTTGATAATGCACATAAAACACTAAAATGAATGGGTACCTATACACTACATAACTTGGTAAGTGTTGTAGGTGTACTTACTGGTTTTAATTACTCACATTATTTATGTTTAAATGTATGTAATGCAGAGCATTAGCAGGTAGTTGATTAGTTGCGGACTCGCAGCGGCTTCTTGGAGTGCGGTATTCAACATGTTAGGTCGGTGGCTCTAAAATTTTGGAAAGATGTTTTGTAACTATGCATTTTACCATAGTTTGGATACATCATGTATTTTGTAAATCATGCCACGTTTTCCGCATAACTATATACACGTTGGATACATTATATGTTTGACGCATAGGCATGTTGGGGGTTAATCATCTTTCCTTTATGTGCTTTATTTATCTTCCAAAGTTTAAAAAAAAATGAGTGCCTTTTTACTTATTTAATTAAAAATAAAAATAAGTTTCGGGGTTCACAACGGTGGTCGTTGGTGGTGGCCATTTATTGGTCCTTGTGGAATTATAGAAATGAGATAGTCTAGAACAATAGGTTCACGTCGGCTAACATTGTCTTGGGTAGAGGTTGTAACCTTCTTGTTGCGCGGAAGGAAGCCAAAAAAGCAGATGTCAAACAAGAGTATGGTGTTGGGTTGAACGCGCTGCCTTCCCTCTGGTGCAGACCAGATGTAGGTTGGCTTAAGATCAACGTTGATGATGCCTGTCTTAATGATTGGGGAACGTATTGCATGGTCAGGAGGAATGATTTCGGGGTCTTTGTGGGAGGGTTAAGCAGAAAAATCAAAAAGTGTGTCGATCCTCTGTTACTGGAAGTGTTGGCTATCAGAGAAACGCTGAGTTGGATACAAAAATAGAGAAATTAGAAACATTGTGGTTGAATCCGATTGTTCGGTGGATGTGTCGGCCATTGCGATATGAGTCTTGTTTTGGCAATGTGATTTCTGATTGTATTTTGATTATGTCAACTCTTTGTAATATTCGAGTTGTGTATGTTAGAAGCTCGGCGAATTCGGTGGCACATTGTCTTGCACATGTTGCTTGTTCTTTTCCCGATCGATTCGTTTGGGGGCTTAGTCCCCCTCCCTTTATCGTTGATGTTCTTGCATCGGATTTGAATTAATGATATTACATCATGTTTACTCAAAAAAAAATGACCAGGTTGAATGGTTGAATCTGTCAAAAATCAGAACGTTAAGTTAGGAAATTATCGATGTGGCAAAAAAGAAAATTTGTAGAATAAAACACTTTTCTACTTCTATAATTATTCAATGTGGGTTTTGCCATTAATTAGGGGTGATAAGTTAACTGTGCACGCTGGCTGGAGGTTGGATGCGAACATCAAAGGTATGGGCCTGCAGATGGTGCTTTAACGATGGGAAAATTTAACAAACCTTACACTTAAGGTTTGTATATTGAGGAAATAGCCACTAATTTTGCAAATTGTAAAAATGACAACCCAAGCATACTATATTTAAAAAATAGTCATCCCTGAAAATCAGCCCATGTGATTTTCACTCCTAAAATCTCTCTCAATTCAAATTCTCCACTCCTAAAATCTTTCTCAATTCAAATTTCCAAATCTAATCAATTTATCCTTATTGATTACAGTTTGAATTAATTCTTCAAAATCACAAAACATTGTTTCAGTTTTTTCAATCGTGATTTTATCTATCAGTTTCTGTTTTTCACAAAAAAATCAGAAGTTCACATAAGTGCCCAAGCATTAGTTCACATAAGTTTCCAAGACACTTCATTACTAAAACAGAAGTTCACAAAAGTCACATGCACAGGTTCACATATGTTTTTAAGGAATGTCTCATAACAAATGCCGAAAGTTTACATAGGTTCGCGTACGCAGTGTTCGCATGAAAAAACGTTAGAGTTAAGGTTCACACAACAATTAATCATATCTTATTACATTTCTGAGGTTCATAACGGTTCACAAACAAAAGTTACAAAAGTTACAGAAGTTTACAAAAGTTCACATGTACAGGTTCACATATATTTTTAAGGAATGTCTCATAACAAATGCTGAAAGTTTACATAGGTTCGCGTACGCAGCGTTCGCATGAAAAAACGTTAGAGTTAAGGTTCACACACCAATTAATCATATCTTATTACATTTCTGAGGTTCACAACGGTTCACAAACAAAAGTTCACATAATTCACCCTGTTTTACGGTTCACTACCGTATCACATTTCTAAGGTTCACAGAGGTT